>CAUYRH010064592.1:0-40499 GCA_963574655.1 Perodicticus potto
CAAAAACACTGATTTTTCTAGTGATATTTAACTTTAAAAAGGTATCTTAGTTCTTTAACCCTCAGAGAACTAGTATATTTAGGCAACTAATCAAAAAATAATCAGAAGCATATATCTTTGCCCAGTTTCCAAAGGGTTAAACTACAGGAATCTTCTATGCTCTGTTACATAAGGCACCTTATTCCACCTTTTTCTTGAAAGAAACTTTTTCTTTTGTTTCTTGCAACTTTTCAGTAAGCCTGTCCTTCGTTTCTTCCATCTTCCCTGTGATAGGCTCCTTTGTCTCCTCCATCCTGTCCTGGAGATACTCCTTCACGAGTGGTGGAGTTGACGTGTAGCCATGACTTCGCAAATACTTCACAGCAAAGGACGTTCCTCCCAGAGTCGCAGTGTATCGGGCAGGTGTTGCAATCTTAAACAAGGCATATGCTGTTAGTGCATTTCCACTCTGGGAATGTTTCAGGATGTTTACCACACTGTCAGGTAATCCAATGAATTCTAGAAAAGGAACGACATTCACTCCTTTCAGGGCTGCATAGTAAAATGTTCCAAACCAAACACAAGAAGTTATTAGATGCACTGGAATCAAAATTTTTCCAATTGTCTAAATGTTTTCTTAAATCACTGATGCAGACTAATAGATTTATCTTGTAAAGGATCAGGCTCTTCCTTTTTTTCTGGAGTTCCTTGGGCTGGGGCACTGGAAGATAAAATCCTCTTGGACAAAACATCTTGCTTCCATCGTTTATGGCAAAGGACCACAGGGTGGGGTGGATGAGCACCCGATGGCCTCTTTCCTTTGCCACACACCAGGCAGCAGGTAAATGCAACCACTGTTTCTGAGGGCCTCGTACCAACACCACTTTGGATTCAGCACTGTACAAAAGTAATGGTCCATTTATGTTTTGACAGTGTCCAAAAAGACCAGCTTTATATGGTTCCAAGCACGTCCGGTATGCTAGTCGAGATAGCGTCTGTGGTACATTCCATTGCATTTTGAAGAATGGTGACAAATTTCAACTTCTATGGAGACGCCGCACAGGATGGACGACAGCTCCCCGGAGGCCACCGCGGTGTTACTGGAGGGCGGCCCCGCCAAGCGCGGGTGAGAGCGCCGACTCTGCGGGACTCAGGCAGGTGCCCGCTCCCTACCTCCCCGAGCCCCGACAGCGACAGCGGCGCCCACCAGCAACCAGCTCGCGAGCGTCCGTGCCCCCTCGGCTCGGCCCTCTGCACACCGCGCGCGCAGCCAAAATGGAAAATTTTAAATTGAAAAATGCAGTTAGAAAATTAAATAACTTTAAGTGGATTTAATGACAGATGAGACATCGATAAAGAGAAAATGAATAAACAATTACAGAATTTCTGACCTAAGTCAGAAAAATATCCCGAATGAAGTACAGGAAAACAAAAGGATGTGAATGCAGAAAGAGGAATACAGTAAGAAGGTCTCACTAACATGCGTGATTATAGTCATAGAAAGAAAGAGAGAAAAAAGTTGTGATTTCTAGGGAAAACTGCATTTCCAGAACTGATGGATGTTTATGAAATGTACAGACTCAAGTTGATCTCTATACAAGTTCTCTACAAAGCAAGGCAAAAATATAAGACTTAATAAACTCTACTCACATGATATTAAGACTCCTGAACAATCAAAACTAAATCCTTAAAAGCAACCAGGCAACAAAAGGCAGACAATAGGTTGTAGCTGACATTTGACCAGAAGTCAGTAGAATATCTGGAAGATAGTAGAATGATATCCTTAAAGTACTAAAAGAAAATCATATGTACTCAGAATTCAAAACCAGCAAAACCATGGTTAAGAAAATGAAAGGGGAAGACCACAACCCAGACAAGAGGGCACGGACCCATTTCTCCCCACTTCTCCCTGCTTCATACAATGATAAACCCAAGAAAGAAAACAGCTGTGATGGCCAATTTTACGTGTCAACTTGGCTGGGCCACAGCACCCAGATATTTGGGCTAACTATTATTTTGGATGTTCTGGCAAGGTGTTTTCTTGGATTACATTAACATTTAAGTGGGTGGACCTTGAGTAAAGCAGATTACCCTGCGCAATGTGAGTGGATCTCATCCAATCAGCTGAAGACCTTAATGAAAAACACTGATCTTCCACAAGCAGGAAGAAATTCTGCCAGCCAATTGAACTCAAACCTTAAGTATGTATATACACTGTATGCATTAGAAAGGTGTAGTGTGTTCCTCCCTCATCATACAAATGACAGCATGCTATACCTACTTTTCTGTACCTTGCTTTTTGTACTTAACCCTTCAAGTATAAAAGTTCTTAAGGAACTTCCCCTATTAGCTCATAAAGAGTTTACTCATTTTTTTTTTGTTTCTTAGCTATGTAGGTTGCCTTGCAGAGAGGTAGTATAAATTTACATTCCTAACAGTAATACGTAAGAATGCCTATTTCCTCACAGACTTACCAGCAAAATGTGATCCTAAGCTTTTCAATCTTTGTAAATATGGTAGGTAAAAAAATGTGTCTTCCAATTTACATTCTCTTTTTGTATCTGTGATAGGTCTATGTCATTTGTAATTGTTTATGAGAACTCAATTTCCTTTGCTGTTTTTCTCTTTGTCTATTTTTATATGGAGTTTCGCTCTTTTTTTTTTCTTTTCTTGTTGTTGAATTTGTGTTGGGGGAAATCAACCTTTTGTCTTTGGTATGAAATGCAATTTTTTTCTGTCATTTGACTTTGCTAATGCTGCATTTTATTATGCAGACATTTTACTTTTTATGGTGAATTTATCTGGTGTTTTGAATGGTTTCTGAATTTTGCATCATATTGGGAAATTCTTTACCCACTTTTAATTATGAAAGAAATCTCTCTCTTTTTTTCTTTTTTTTGTAGAGACAGAGTCTCACTTTATCGCCCTCAGTAGAGTGCTGTCGAGTCACAGCTCACAGCAACCTCCAACTCCTGGGCTTAGGCGATTCTCTTGCCTCAGTCTCCCAAGTAGCTGGGACTACAAGAAATCTCTATTTTATTTTATTACCTTTATGGTTTTTTTAATCTCCAAGTTATTAATCCATTTTGTAATTATCTTGGTGTGGAATATAAGGTATATTTAATGTTTCTCATTGTTTTTATAGATCAAAATTTTTTTGAATTAAAAATCAGTTTTTCTTGGGACCCAATGTTGTCTCAAAATTTTCCCAAATTGTTTTTTTGTTCCAATATTTCCATTTCTCCTATTTGGGAATCTCTTTTAAAACTTTCCTCCCTATCTGTAATATTCTCTCTACTCTTTTAAACTCTTTGTTTTTCATTTTCTTTTGTCTGTTTACCTTCTCCCTCCACCATGTCTCTTACTTACTGTCAGTAGTTTCTCTGCGCCCTCATGTACCTTTTTGGTTTAATATCTGCTATGGTTATTTTTCTGCATAACTTTTCTAAACTCTACCAATTAATATTTTATAACTATTTAATGCTTCCTCTTATTTCTTCGTTTATGGAAATGATTATGTCGTTAAGTTTTTAATTTCTTAAAAATATTAGGTTACTCTTTCCATTGTTCCACTGAATATTTTACCACGGGAGATCTTCAACTGTTATTTGCCTTGCTCATTGTTTCATTCTAGTATTTTTGTATAGCTCCTAAAGTCTTTCTTTTTTATTATTCATCATCAGAAGAATTTAATGTTTCCATTCCTTTTCTATCTATGAGAGGTTCATAGGTGGTAGGAGTGTGGGTCAGGCTACTTGGACTTTTTTTTAATGTTTATTCTTTATTTCACCAAAGCCAGTGGAAAAAGAAAGTTTATTTTTTATTTTTTATTCTTGGAGAGTAATGAAAAGATTGCCTTTTTCTCTATAGCACAGTCTTCTAAAGGAAGACTGTTTATGATAAAGATTCCCTCTCTTCATGTGATTCTTTATATATTATCACTGGATTTGGGAAAAGAAAAAAAAAAAAGAAACAAAACTGAATCTGTGCAAGCTCCTTGAGCCAGCTGGTCAACCCCTCCTCTTTCAAACAAGGGTTGGTACTTCAAATAGTGTCCCTTGCCTTTGAGAAGGATAGTTTTGCTAATGCCTGTTGAGGTCTGCATATGCAGGAGGCTTTCTCTGCAAATCTTTATCTCAGCTTCTTCCCTCACTATTCCCTCTATTTTAAATGCTTTTCCACTTACACTTGGTCTCTGTAACTTTACTTATCTCCTGGTTTACCAGAAATGAAACTTAGATTTTTATTTCTCATTTTCCTTTTTGCTTTTCGGATGATTTTCAGAGTGAGAAGGGAGAAATCCTGATTTTTACACTATCACGTTCAAACTAGAAATCAGCCTAGGTTTTGCTTAAGCTGCCAGAAAGTAATACATATTTATTTTGAAAGAAAAAGAATGCAGAGTAGTATGAAGAAAATTTCCCTAATCTTCTTCTAAGTCTACATTGCATTCTTAAAATACCTAATATTAACATTTGATGTTTCCATTAACATTTTTTCTATTTTTATACAAAAGCATATATAAAATCATACACACCCACACATATTCTTTATTGTATATAAAGTTTGTGATATTCATACTGTTCTGAAGTTTTTTTTCTTTAACTGTAATGAGTATTCATTGGTATCAGTGAAAATTGATCTAATTCATTCTGCATAATATCTGGATAATATTCTGGGGATGGACGGAGCACATTTAATTCAATCATTCTCTATTGATAGAATTTCAAGTTATTTCCAGATACTTACTACTATAAACAGTGTTATAATAGACATTGATTTACATACACCTTTACATTCAAGTGCTTTGATTTTTCTTTTCTTTCTTTTTTTTTTTTTTTGAGACAGAGCCTTAAGCTGTCACCCTGGATAGAGTCCCGTGGCATCACGGCTCACAGCAACATCCAATTCCTGGGCTCAAGCGAGTCTCTTGCCTCTGCCTCCCAAGTAGCTGGGACTACAGGGGCCCGCCACAACGCCTGGCCATTTTTTGGTTGCAGCTGTCCTTGTTGCTTGGCAGGCCCCGAGCTGGATTCGAACCCTCCAGCTGACGTGTATGTGACTGGCGCCTTAGCCCACTGAGCCACAGGCGCCGAGCCTGCTTTGATTTTTCTAAGATCACTTTCCAAAATTAGTATTGCTGGATTAAAGGCATATCAGTTAACTGAATTGCAGTCTATTTTTTTGAAGAGTTGTATCTCACCACTAGCAATGAATGAAAGAGCTGATTTCCCCACATCCTTACTACAATTGGAGTTACCAGTCTTACTATATTTTTCTAATTCAAAAGGAGGGGAATCTGATACCTCTTTAATGTGCATTACCCTATTGATGAAGTTGAACATCTTTGTTTAATAACTTTTGTCAATGTTTAATTGTAAGTTTTCTTACTTTGTAGAACTCCCAACACAGAAGGAAAATCAGTCTCGAGTGGGTGTATGGCTTTATAAGCAAAACCCAAAATCTCTTATAGGTAATTTTCTATTTTCCTGAGTTTTATGAATTTTACTTTTTGCAGATGGCCTGAGACTAAACAGTATGTTTTTATTTCTTGGTCTTTTCAGATTGAAAGGATTTGCTCATCTTTGCATTAATTACACTAAAAACTCCAGTTAGCCTTTGTTCATCCACAAATTTTGCAATCAAATGAAATGGAAATTTTTAGCAGCTGGTATTATAACTATTCTCATTTTCTGGTCTCTGTAGCTATAAAGTGATGTGAAATCTATGATAATTCACCCATTTTCAGCTTTTTTGGTAACACGAGTATTCTCCTTCTACATAATGCCAAAAACACTTATAGTATAATCTTGAGCTATTCTTGTATCATTGTTGCTAGTGTTTATTGGTTTTCAAAATAACATTTATTTTTTATTAAGAAAGTAATCCACATTCATTAAGAGAAAACTGCAAAACATAAAATCGAATAAATAACTAAAAATTATAATTAATCTATAACCCAGAAATAATAATTGTGAACATTTAGGATATGATTATTCAGTTCTTTACAAGAGAATTTATACATACACATTTTTTTAGAAAAACAAAAAGTTTAGATTGTTTTCATATAGTTTTTAAATGCAATTTAAATTTTTATTTTTATTTATTTTTATTATGAGTTAATAAGAGTTACGTATGATTAGTTACATTATTTGTGTTTGTAAGGTAAAGTCCAAAGTCTGAGGTGTAGTTGAGTCCTTCACCCAGGAAGTGTGCCATATACCCCTACATTGTACCTGATAGGTAGGAGCTAATCAAGCTCCCACCACCCTTCTCCTCTCCCTCCTCCTCTAATTTAATTGTGTTTTTCTCTCGTGTGAACCTGTAGTTGTTCATCTACTGTTTTCAGGTTAGTACTGAGTACATGGGATGCTTGGTTTCCCATTCTTGAGACACTTTACTTAGGAGAATGTTCTCCAATTCTATTCAGGTAAATATAACAGATTTAAAGTCTCAATCTTTTTTTAATGGCTAAATAGTATTCCATGGTATATATTTACCACAGTGTATTAATCCATTCATGGGTTGATGGGCATTTGGTTTGTTTCTACATCTTTATGATAGTGAACTGACCTGCTCTAAACATTTGGGTGAAAATGTCCTTATGGTAAAATGATTTTTCAGAAATATTGTGGACATTTTTTCATGTCCACAATATTTTTTTAGAAAAACAAACATTTTTTCATGTCCATATTATATCAGTTTTATAGCAGTGTAGTATCCTTAGAGCTGTATCATAGCAAATTTAACCAGTGTTTTGTCATTAGACATTTTAGTTGCCTAACCAATTTTACTGCTTCTCAATAATACTAAGATGTGAATTCTCATACATATTCTTGATAATTTTTATTTATTTATTGTAATAATGTTTACTATAGAAGCAAGGGAAAGTATATGCAAAAGCAAGTTTTTAAAAGTTGTATCATATGAAATTTTATCACTCAAAAGTAATCATTGATAATATTTTCTTTAAGTACATTTCTGTCTTATCTATTTACATAGGATTATACTATTCATTCTATATTTTCTACTTTTTATTGCATCATGGCATGCATGTAAGAAATGTACAGATCATAAGTACATACCTCAATGAATTTTCATAAATTGAACACAACACCCAGATCAAAAAACTTCACCAGTTCCCCAGCCTGTCCCCCCAAATTAGGTTTGCTTGATTGTAAATTCTGTATAATGGAGATCATCATCATGTACTTCATGTTCAATTTACTTTGCTTGACATTATATTTGTGAGATTCATCCCACTGGTAGTTTATCCATGATTATTTCTGAGTAGTATTCCAGAGAATGAATATCATGCAATTTATTCTTCTGTTGATACAACTTTGTTGTATTTTTCATCTGATTTACCCCCCAATATGTCCTAAGTGGCTTTCCTTTACGAACATTTTTATGGACACAAAATATTGCTTTGTTTGTTTGTACTATAACCTCTTCTACTTTTAGATTTTCAATTTATTTACAATATTGAGATAAACACTCTTATATATACATCTTAGTACATCTTGTTGATTTCTTGAAGAAATGAATCAGTATTTAAGTATATTTGATATTACTGCCAGATTGCCATCTAAAGCATTTATACTTATTTATAGTTCCTCTAGTAATACCTATGAGTACTTGTGTTCCCAGAATCTTATTAAATGAAAAATTACAACTTATTATAATTAGCAATATTTTGTTAGTGACATGGGATCTTTTATTTAACTATTTTGGACACTGATGGTCAGTAAACTTTTGTTCATAAGCATTGTCATTGTATTTTCTTCGTATTTTAAAAGGGTATTTAATATATGAGGACAATTATTGGCTCTGGTTTTCCCCAGATTTTCACTCACCTTTAATTTTATTCATATTGGGTTTTGCTATCCAAACTTTTAAATTTTATGCAGTAAAAGGTTAGGTATTATTGTTAGCTTATTCCACAATTGTGCATTTATTTTAAGTCTCTTTATGAGAAAACCTAATATTGTAAAGATGGCAGTTCTTTTCTAAAAAATTGATACATTTCTCAATTAATAAAAATTCTTTTGAACTTTTATTCCTACCTTGGTAAATGATTTTAAAGTCCATCTGTGATCACAAATGAGCAATATTAGCTAGACAGTTTTGCAAAAGAAAAATAACAAGAAGTTTTAAAGTGTATTAATGGCTTGAGGTCAACTGGTAGGCCACTATCTCAGGACAGATTGGGTTAAAAAATCCTGAGTAAAAGCTGTGTGGGTGCATGCTGTGGTCAAAGAAGGAAGCCCTAGTAATACTTACCTGTTATCACAATTAGGACTTTGGATATTTCAACTTAATATTTTTGCTTTTCTCTCTATATTGGATGCATTATTGCTCTCTCTCTCCCTCTCTCTCTGTCTCTTACACACACATCCTTGACCCTTCTTTAGGTACCTTTACAGATGTCACTTATGTAGACGTTGACCTTTTATTATGTATTTAGTATTATTATAATTTCTTGGTTTTTTTTATTTGCAAGGTACATGCTAACCAGCATTCTGTAGGAGTGTTTATGTCCTTCTTCCTCTTAGTTGCATTAGCCAGGAATAGCACAGACAATTCTACCTTTGTTTTGATCTGCCAATTTTAAAGTTGTATCCATTTGCTTTACTTTTTAAATCCCCAGCTTCTTCTGAAGCTCATCTAACTCTGTCATTTATGATTGCATTCAAAACACAGCTAAGTCAATTCAGTAATTATGTTAGAATAGCAACTGCAGTTTGTCATCATTGCTTTGACTTACTGTAGAGTTTTCCAGATAGTCATTTCTTTGGATATGAAGAGGTAGATGTTATCAGGGAAAGAGGTTTTTATGGGGAAAAAATGTGTTTGAGAAAGACAAAGTTAAGCAAAATCAAGCTGATTGTTTAGTGACAGACTTCTTAAAGGCTCTAGTAAACTAGTATGTCTAGTTTAGCCCCCTGAGTGCAATGTAATTTGAACCATTTTTCAAATTTATTTCACTATAGACCCCTTTTTTCTCAGCTGGCTTGTGGGAACAATAAACTAGAAACACACTTTGGGGAAATGTTGATACAATTAAATGTTGACGTTATATTAATTTTCTCATTACTAAACTTTAAAGTATGTTCTCTCTGTTACCATCTTACTTGGACATAAGCCAAAGTAATCAGGAGTAGGAGCGTGGGCCTGGAAGGCAGGAACACTTGAACTGGCTGTGTGTCTTTGGGAAACTGCTTCCCTCTCCTAGGCTTGCACTCACTCATCCTAAGTGCACTTCTCATACCTACATGACCTCTCACTGGCTCAAGGACAGGAATGCTTTTCCAGCAATAAGTAAGATGCCATTTCACCTGTAGCACAGGGAATCTGATTGTGTTTATTATAGAAGAAAGAAGATTTTACCATTTCCCAGGAAGTTTTCTTGTTATTCTCTGTCATGTCCATTTAGAACTACTTTATTTATTTCTTTACAAAAACCATTCCTGATCATTTCTTTTTAGATATAATAGGATCGAAGCTGCCACTTCAGTTTTTCACTAATTGAGCATGTTAGAATCTCATTTAGAATTCTTGGAAACCAAAACCAGTGAAGTGAAGTTAAAGGGAGAGACATGTCACCTTCTGGGAAACTACAAAGTGTCATTATCACCTTTAATGGGGTGTTTTAAAGGAAGAATCGGCTGTATTTTCACTGTGCCTTATAGTCTGTTTCTTTCTGTTTAGCAGGAAGCCAGAAGCTTCAGAAGCTTCTGTCCTTACCTGTACAGCCTGAGGGTGGAGTGTTGCTTCTAACTTACTTGACTCATCAACAGGTGCAGTAGGGTACTTTCTGCTCTCAGCCCCACATCACTTGAGCAAAGTGGATAGAAGATTTTTGATAAATTACAATTTTTTTTTTTTGTAAAAAAAATATTTTTTTAAAAGGTCGTTTATTTGGAATTCCAGTTGTGATTTGTTGGTTAAATCTTGAGATTAGTTTGCATTATGTAGTCATAAGAATTTAAATCCGGGCTTGGCACCTGTGGCTCAAGCGGCTAAGGTGCCAGACACTAAGGTGCCACTCCTGAGCTGGCGGGTTTGAATCCAGCCTGGGCTGCCAAACAACAAGGACGGCTGCAACCAAAAAAATAGCCAGGCGTTGTGGCGGGCGCCTGTAGTCCCAGCTACTTGGGAAGCGGAGTCAGGAGAATCGCTTGAGCTCAGGAGTTGGAGGTTGCTGTGAGCTGTGATGCCGGGGTGACAGCTTAAGGCTCTGTCTAAAAAAAAAAATAATAATAAAAATAATTTAAATCATAAAGACTTTTAGGGACTGATGCTCTCCCCTGCTCTATGTTTATTGCTATAACATGGAAATGAAAAGGGCAGATAACGTTCATTTAAACATTAACCAAGTATTGAGATATCCTAGTCTTAGTAATTACATGCTAGAAAGAGGAGTCAGGGAGCTCTGGACCTGAACTTTTTAAACCTGAAGACCAGAGTTTCCCTCGGCATCTTACAGAAGGCATATACATAATGTGAAGATATGAAATCAGAAGTCAGACCGAGATGTAATCAAATCCAGGTTGTCATTGTTTGAGACAGAATGTGTACCTGTCAGCCTGAATTTTCTCATCTGCAAGTGGTGGTGATAGTGATTACCTGTAGGAATTTTGGGGGAATATATACATGTATATATGAAAAACTAAAGCATTTGGAATGTAATCGATGTTCAATCAATAGTGGTAAATTTATTAAAATCATCTGTTTTATTACAACTTTCTGCATAGTCATTGAACATTTCAAATGTTTGCTTTAATTATGATTCATATGGATTATATTATTTTTATGTAGTTTAGATTTGTGTATTTATTTTTTCAATCATCCTGCCCCAAATGTCAGGGTTTATTTTCCTTCATATGCTTGTGAAAGATGCCTCCAGACCAAAGTTTACATAATTTGAACCTTTTAATAATAAGAAAAATCAGTAGCAGCAACATGGTGTCTCTCCAGTGAGACGGAACCTTGCCAATAGCTTTGAAGCCTCTCTGGGATTATCCCCAATGAAATCTCTGCCCTACTCAGAGGCACCAATTTCCTCCTGATGGTTTTGCCACATTTATTTCTGGAAAATAAGATTCTTTGATTTTTCTATGTTTTTGACCTTTCTGTGAAAGGAGTTATGCTGTATGCATGCTGTGCAAATAATTAATCTCTAGACTATAGAAAGAACTTCTACAACAAAAATAGGAAAAAGACAAGAAGCTAATAGGAAATGAACAAAAATATATAAGCAGGCATTATACAGAAGAAATAGAAATAGCAAATAAACATTTAGAGTGATACTTAATTTCAATGGTAATTATAGAACTGCAAATTAAAATTGCATTTCATACCCATCAAAATAAGAATTTTATGTCAAATATTGGCAGGAAATTTTATAATGGCAGTCCCATTGTCAATATATGGAATATAAATTGGTGGAATCTCTTTCTAACAAAACTGGGTTTCACTTTAAAAGTGGCGAATGCATTCTGTACATGTGGTGTGGTTCTAAGTCTTAACATCAAGTTCTAAAACTTATCCATGTTGGGAATGTACTTACTGTATGTTTTTTGTGCCTGAGGTAGAGTATTTCATTGTATGAATGCACGCTATTTTTATTAGTCCGGACATTTGTGGGGAGTTGTTCCCAGGTTTTATTTAATTTTACTTTTTGCTATTTTAGGCTTGATTACTGTTAATGTTCTTCTGTTAGGTTGAAATGTGTGCAATTGCTATTTTTATAGGTCAAATGGCCCATACTTAGACATTTCATATGGTTCATCCCAATGCTCAGCTCTTGGTACGTATTTTCAATATTATATCTCAGGGATATACCTAAATGTGGCAGAAATGCTGCTTCACAGAGTAGATGAATTTTCAACTCTTCAACTGCGTGGGATGTGTGAATCCTTTCTGTTTTCTAATTTTTCCCTTTTGGAATGGGAATGTTTATCCAATGCCTGTGCCACCCTGCATTTTGGAAGTAAAACCTCACTGTCTGGTTTCATAGGTTTACAATTGGAGGGGGAAGTTGCTCAGGTTAAAAACCATACCTTAATTTTCAACCATATCTAATTTTTATGATATTTAGATACTAGACTAGGTTAAGACTTTTGGGACTGTTAGGATGGGGTGAATATATTTTGCATGTGAGAAGGTCATAAATTTTAAGGGCTAAATGATGGACTGTTATGGGCTGAGTTGTGCTCTCTCAAAATTTGTATTTTAGGCTGGGCGCCTGTAGCTCAAACGGCTAAGGCACCAGCCACATGCACCTGAGCTGGTGGGTTCGAATCCAGCCCAGGCCTGCCAAACAACAATGATGGCTGCAACCAAAAATTAGCCGAGCGTTGTGGTAGCCACCTGTAGTCCCAGCTACTTGGGAGTCAGAGGCAGGAGAATTGCTTGAGCCCAAGAGTTGGAGGTTGCTGTGAGCTGTGATGCCACGGCCCTCTACCCAGGGCGAAAGCTTGAGGCTCTGTCTCAAAAAAAAAAAAATTTGTATTTTAGGTGCAAATTTCCATCATCTCAGGTTCTGACTATATTTGGAGATAAGGTCTTTAAAGAGGCAGTTGAGTTAGAATGAGATTGTTAGATTGGACCTTAAAACAAGATGACTGCTGTCCTATGAGAAGAGGAACTTTGGACACAGACAGGTACAGAGGAAAGACCACATGAAGACAGAAAGAAGATGGCCATCTGCAAGCTAAGAATAGAGGCCTGAAAAACCCTGCTGATACCTTGATCTCAGACTTCTAGTCTCTAGAACCATAAATTTTCTTTTCTATTGTTTAAATCACCAAGGCTGTAGTCTGTGGTACTTTGTTATGGCAGTCCTTGTCCACTGATTTTGGTACCTAAATGCCAATACCACTCTCTCCTGATTAATGTGGCTTTATAGTAAGGACATTCAGCATTGACCAGAGGTGGTGAGAGGAGACATCTTTGTCTTTTTCATGATCTTAAGGAAAAGCGTACAGTCTTCATCATTGAATATGATATTAGGTTTTTGTTCTTAATATTTTTATTTTTGTAAATGCTCTTTATATGATTGTGGCAGTTTCCTTGTAGTTTTAGTTTTCAGAGCATTTCTACTACAAATGGGTATTAAATTTTGTCAAATACTTTTTCTGCATCTATTAAAATAATCATAAGATGTTCCTTCTTTTATTAGATGAATTATACAGATTGACTTTTGAATGTTGGTTCGATCTTAATTTACTTAAATAAATCCTGCTTTGTCATGGTATATATTACTTTTAATATCTTACTGGATTGGTTTTGCTAATATTTTGTTGAGGATGTCTGTAGCTATATTTATGATAGCCTTCAGTTTGGAGAATTTTCTGATACTATTTGATTTTATTCCTAGGTGCAGCCATTTATTAAATATTATTTTAAAATAGGGTTTCTCATAATTTGTAGGTATGTACTGCTTAAAGGTGTTTCTCTGAAATTTTCCTTTCTGCTGTGAAAAGAATGACTAAATAAAATTATTTTACTGTATAATTTAGCAGATGAAAGACTATTGATTTCTACTTTATATTTCATAGTTATGTGATTAAAACTTTAAGCAATATACCACTATGTATACTGTATACACAGTATATTACTTTCTTAAAAATATTATGATTTATAAAATTTTTCGATTGAATATAGTACGTAGAATTCAGAACATCAAACAACAAAGATTTGGGATTTTTGGATATTGCCTTTTGGTGTTTTATGGAAATCCATACTAAGTCTTATGTATGGTCCATTGTGTTGAAAGGAATATTTTTTTTCTTAGTTGTTGGCAGATGATCAATTGTCTTCTCTTTTTCTCTGCAGCCTTGCTCAAGTCATCTGTAAATATTGGCAAGTATAAGTGCACAGAAAGATACTACCTTATACAACCATATAAATACTGCATTTAACTCTTACTTTAGTAACAAAATACATTGGTTTTGTCCATGTGGAGCTTGTATCTTGCTCTCAATTTGTGGTCTTTCCTTTGGGTTTTCCAGGTCTTTTTTAATCATCTGTGTTGAATATTAAATCATGGGGAGGAAGCTGGACCTGTCTGGTTTGACTGATGATGAAACAGAACATGTTCTTCAGGTGGTTCAAAGAGACTTCAATCTTCGCAAAAAAGAAGAAGAACGACTAAGGTGAGATGTCTCTATTATCCAACAGGGTGCTGTGAACCACACGTGCACAAGTGAAACAGGTGACTTGAGAGTGCACCTTCCTGCTAGCCCTTAGTTTGAACATGCAAATATATATTCCACTACTTCTTAGTGTGGACACACACATATGTGTGAGATAAGGATGCCCCACCTTATGTAGAAAGGCTAGTTAGCTTTTGTTCTGGACATGATAGTAACGTGACTGTTTGCAATCCCAGTCAAGGTTTTTTTGGGACTGCTCACCCTAAGTTGCTGTTAGCTATAGAATGGGTGGAGTTTGTAGTGAAGCTGGTTGTGTTGAACTTCCTCCTGGCTTTAATTTTCTGGTTATCACGTCTTACTGAAGTGAACAGTTCTTGGGAGAATTAGACTCATGTTTATACAATCTTCTGTTTGAAGTTTTAGCCACCATGGTATAGGTCCAGGGTCCTCAAACTACGGCCCACAGGCCACATGCATTGGTGTGAATTGTATTTGTTCCCGTTTTGTTTTTTACTTCAAAATAAGATATGTGCAGTATGCATAGGAATTTGTTCATAGTTTTTTTTTAAAACTATAGTTCGGCCTTCCTATGGTCTGAGGGACACTTTAAAAAGTTTGAGGATGTCTGTACAGGAAAAGAGCTCTGCATATCAGATACATGGAAACTGACCATCAGGCTGAGATTGAGTCACCTGGCCCAGCACCAACCCCCTCATTTTATAGAAGAGGAAACTGAGGCCCAGAGAGGTAGTCTTCTGACTCCTCTGCAGTTGATGATTCCTGGTGAAATGCAGTTCAACTGGACAGAAATACCTAAATTTGGAAGAAATCAGAGTGATAGAATTGAGATCATATGTTGAGCCTAGTGTATCCAGTGACAAGTCATTATTAGCTTCCCATGTCCATTAACATTTTATTCCTTGGGATTCTGTGAGTTTATTCATATCACTATCTTCTTCCTCAGAAACTAAGCAAAGATTTGTTTTCCCCATTATTACATATCCAATAGCTAGAACAGCGCCCAGATCATGGTATTTAATTAATAGATTTTGTGTCTTCCATCAAAAAGCATATACTGAATATACCTGTATGCTTTATGTGAGGCCAATAAAAAAGAGGCAAAAATAAAGATGAACATGCTGGAGGGGGCGTATGGCCTAGCAAAGAAAGATGAGATTCTGTGATCAGTTGGTGAAACAGTCATTGTGAACTGTCACTGCCCTGGATATTCTCCACAATTCATCTTAGGATTCCTCACTAAAGTATCTGTGATATGGTCACAATTTACACAGAGGCACCAAGAACAGAGAGATCACAAAACTTACTTAGAGGCTCCGCACCTATAGCTCAGTGGCTAGAGCTCCAGCCACATACACTGGAGCTGGCGGGTTTGAATCCAGCCTGGGTCTGCCAAACAACAATGACAACTACAACCAAAAAACAGCTGGGCATTGTGGCAGGCAGCTGTAATCCCAGCTATTTGAGAAGCTGAGGCAAGAGAATTGCTTAAGCCCAGGACTTTGAGGTTGCTGTGAGCTGTGATGCTATGGCGCTCTACCAAGGGCAACAAAGTGAGACTCTGTCTTCAAAACAAAAAAAAAAAAATTAAAAAACTTACTTAGAATCCCACAGTTGATTGGAGAGCCAAGATTCTGTTTTCTAAATTATGTAAACTAGGTAAAGCCATTTCAAAACTGTGTTTTACTTTTCCCTCCCTCCTAAGTAATCCCTTAATATCATCTAGTATCCAGTAAATTCTTCCGTTTTTTTTTATGAACATATAAAATGTGTTCTTATCTCAATCCAAACAAGGTCCACTCATTAATGTGGTTTTTTTCAATCTTAAGCCTCTGGATTTTATCATTATTTCTGATTTAAATCTGAAGGCAAGAATGGCACTGGGTGTCTCTAAGAATAAGTTTCCTTTTAATTTGTTGTTCTTATAGTTAGGCTGAGGTAGAGGTGGAGCCTAGACTTATAATTTTCCTCCCTTTTAAGAAGATCTTTTAAAAAATTTTTACAATTTGTTATCTTGGGTGTTCTTCCCAATTCTATTTACCTGTTTATTTTTATCCATAGCAAAAAGTTCTTTTTACTTCCAAAAAGCATGTATTTATAACAGGTGTGATTTTGTAACAGTTATGGAAAGGGCAGCAACTGGCCATGGCTGGTGGGTGGAGAAGGCCCCCGGCAGAAGTGTAGCACCCAGACATTCAGGACTGTTGCTGCCCCTTACTGCCCACTGCAGCTCACAGTGGGCACAAGCACATCACAGTTTGTGTGGGTATGTATCAGCTGCTGCATGTAGGGTAGTCACAGATCTTCCTGTGGAGAGTGATTCTGTTGACTCCGTATTTGATAGGACGCTTTCACAGAACTGGAGATGTGAGTCATTGGATGTTTAATCCCATGAAAACTATGTGTATAGTGGGACTGTATATATGTACAGAGGACTGATGTGCCTCAAAATAATAGACGTGTAATACCAACTGGTGGAGGTAGGGACCTATTTATTAAAACAGTAGAGTGAGTATTGGTTTTGTTTCTCCAAGACATACAACAGCATGAACACTATGGATGCAGGAGGCTGGAGGACAAAAGGCATTTTGACCCGTGCTCCTCCCTCCAGGGGCTTGGACTTTCATCTAGACCAGATGTTCTCAACCTGTGGGTCGCGAACGCTTTGTAACAATGAAAATACATCCTGCAGATCACATATTTATATTACGATTCATAACAGTAGCAAAATTATGAAAATAATTTTATGGTTGGGGGTCAGTACAACATGAGGAACTGTATTAAAGGGTTGTGGCATTAGGAGGTATTAGGAAAGTTGAGAACCATTTGATCTAGACTAATCAAGTAAATATATAGGAAAGTTCATTTTATATTTGGTTAATTTTTTGTTTTTCTTCTTTGTCAGATGAAGTAAGAAATAAAATGTTAAGAAAGAACTTATAATGAAAAGCCTAAGTCCCCTGCTCCGTGTTCAGTCATTTTTGTTCTTCATCCTTTAGGCCCCCTGGCATGCCCTTCATAAATCTAAACATGTCCTTTTGTTGCTATATCTCAATGTGTCAATTTTAGACATTCTTTCAGTTCTCTGCTCTGAATAATGGAGACTTAGCTCCATCATTAGACTTCCCTCTACTACCCTTGTCTTTTGTTTCTTAATGGTTTCGTTATTATTTTCAGCTTGGTTTTCTATAGGTCATCCTTCAAACTTAAATAATAGGAACCTGTGAGTCCTATTCTGCTAATATTTGGCATCCTTTCTTGCTTCTAATGACACGATATGCAAATGGTGTCCTCGTTTGTAAGAAGAGTCATGTCTGCCCCTTTCTGCCTGCTCTGTCTCCTGTCTCTCCCTACAGTACTGCTACCGTTACATATTCAGTCGGAGAGTCATATGCTGTTTGGAGAAAAGATTTGAGTTTGTCTTGTTTTGTTCATAGGCTGATTCTTAATGTTGCAAACCAATAAGCAGCCCTTATATAACTATGATTGAAAATACTGTTTGCTGTTCCCACTCCCTCTTTTTCAGAACTTCACTGAAATCAGTAGGTGGCTGATTGCCCTCCTCCTTTTCTCTTCACTGTTATGAATTAATTATGCTTTTATTTCTTTGCTGTCATTTTAAAAGAGTCTTGGAAGGGATTACAGGCCATTAAGTGTATGCGTACTCTGTCATCTGGAACCCAGATGCCACACAGTAACTTGCTTACAAGTCAAGGCCATGTGAGGATTCTGGGGAGCATGCAGAGGTGGGAGGCTCTCCTGGTGTACAGCATGTACACAGAATGGGCTTTGGGGTCAGACAGATGGGGCATGAGTCCATATAGCACAGGTTACCTCAGGCTGGTTACCGACTATCTGAGTCTCACATGTCAGAACAATTCCAGGAATGGCTGGATCATTGTTAATACCTCAGTGCTGTCTTATCTGCAGGAAATTTGGGATTTCTGGTAACTCTGCCCTGACTTTCTCTGCACCTCTGTAGAAGAGCCTTTGGGTGACAGGCATCCCATGCAATGGGCTCTGCTCTCTCTGCTGCAGATCTGTTCCGAGTTCCCGCAATCCTATTGAGAACATACCTTTCCATGAATTTTCAGGTTTCTACATTTTTGTTTGCTTTTATTGGCCTGTCTGCCTCTAGTATTGGTCCTTTTAAGATAGTAAACAGATCTAGCCATATTAAACATCTAACAAGATTCGATGAGAAAAATAACTTAGTATAAAAACAGTATTTCCAACTTTGTCTTCAGTGTTGTGCTTTCCAACTAATGAGATTTATTATCAATGTCATATGAACTCTCTCCATTCTTTTTTTCTCTCAGCTATAAAATTCTTGAGAAATGTTCATGTAGTAGAAAAAAAATAACTAGGTGTATATGCCATGTTTAAGTCCACAATGTTCAGAAGGCTTACCAAATTACTTTATGTCTTCTAGGTTGAATGTAACATTTGTGCCATACTAGGTGTATTTACGCAACTTTTGGCCAAGTGGATTTTTGATAACATTGTTCGTGGGAAAAGTGAAATCTTAGAAGAGAGGTCCTGCATGACTGGAGGAAGAAATGCAAAGGACAGCTTCCTAGGCCATCTGCAGGCTAGCTGGCAGCCCCATCACAGTGATCAGCCCTGGGAGTGGGTAGATGTGTTTTTCTTTCTGTGGAATTCCAAGTGCTTCCTGTGTGACTTGGGTAGAGGAGGCCTGGCATGGAAATGAGCACACCATTCTCCTGTGCTAACAACTCCTGGAGAGCACAGCCTCTGAACTCAACATTTTCCCTGCCCCCAGGTACCTCATGGACAGTTTCTACTTGAGTTTGGGCATGAGGTTTGATTTTCATCATCAAAGTCCATGTTCCCCTTTCTCTATCTTTCTTTGTATCTGGCAGTCTTAATCTTAAGAAGTTTTCTTCAATTCTGCAAGGTAGCACACCATGGTGTTCTCTTAATATCTGTTCAGATAAGTAAATAAATACACTAAATTATCACAATAAGCCAAAGGAATGTCCCCTGTGTGGCAGAGATAAACAGCTCCAATGCTCCTGCTCATTTCCCAGTGTCCCCTGTGGTGAGGTTGTGGCTGTGTGATGAGGTCTAGCAAATTGACAGCAAGAGGAAGTGCCCCTGCTACTTCCAGCCCATGGCCCTAAATGCTGTGTGCTTCTCTCTTCACCTACTGTGGCACCGGAGGAGGCTTTGCATGGAGACATGGCATCACTAGATGTAGTCCCTAAGATGCTAGTTGGAGGAGAGTTTCTGATGATCAGTAGGGACTTGGCATGAGTTTGTTGGGTTGAGTTACTGAGGCTTTGTGCTTTATTTGTTACAGAAACATAGTATTACTCTGCCTAATATAGTTTTTTGAGAGTTGAGTGTTTATTATGCTCCAACTCTTGACTTTATAGATGAAGAAACAGGCTTCAAGGGTGCACAGGTGGTTGGTGGTAGAGCCTGGACAGGACCTGGTTTTCCTAATGCCAGGGCTCGTCCTGTCTTCTGCCGTCTGGCCTCTCATGTAGCAGAGGACACCTGTGGAAAGATCTCTGGACTTCAGCTAGAACTGTAATTTATGCCCTATGATTTTATATTATCAGGCATGTTTACAAAGCAGTTTTAAAAATAACTGCTAAGTGCACCATTCTCTGGGGTTCAAATTGAGTCTTAGAGTCATTGATGAGATAGCCACAGCTTTTAAAATTTCTCGTTTAATATGTACTTGCCAAAAGCTACTTAGCATCTGGATAACTTCCAAAGGTTACTGGTGCTCTAATGGACTTGGTCTGTGGGGTAGCGGGGGTTAGATTTGATGAAATTATTTCCCATAACTGCAACTGGCCATGGATCATCAGAGTTTACTGAACTGACAGGATCTGGGACTGCTGGAGCCAGGCTGGGCCAGGGCCAGGGAAGGAAAGGGGGGAGAGGGAGCTGTGTGAGAGTGCTTCCTGCATGTGTCTTCATCAGGAGTTAGCTCCACAGCCCAGCAGCTGTAGCATGTCAACTCCTCTGGCCTGTGTTAAGGAAGGGAAAACAAATGAACTTGGAGACCTATGTCTGCTATGCAGAGCGGTGTCAATTACTCACTTGCTGATGTGGCTCACACCCACTTTGCCACCTCCCATGGGGCCCATCCCTGATTGGTCAGATCTAAGGAAATAAATAAGAGCTGCTGGGTGTGTGGAAGACCCCTGGTGGGGAAGGAAAGCCTCTTTCAAAATTAGAAATAATTTGTGTTTCCCTTGTGTTATACAGAAGCTCCTTTAAGGATTAATCACCATTTTTTTTTTAAAGTGGAGAGAACATACTACTTTAATAAAATGAGTTTGTGACCTTTCTACATGGAAGATTTATTTTCATTTAAAAGAAATGAAAGTTTTATTTTAAGAGTTTAATTTTTTAAGAAGTTTGTATTTCAAAAAGTGAAATCCCTTTGTTCTCACTGTTCTTTGTTTTGGACGCTTACATTGATCTAATGAATTAACAAGTACCCCAGTCATATCTTCATTTGCAGCTGGAAGTCAGATCACTTTCTTTACTCAGTTGTAATAAATATGCCTTATGGTTTATGAAGTGACTGCCTGACATCTCACAGGCTGTTTGTAGCTCTTGAGATTCTGTACTCACACTATGGCATTAATCTGTCCAGTTAATCGGCTATCTCTGAGGGGATGCTTCGAGGCAGTAATTCCTTCCACAGCATTAGTGTAGATCAGGTTCACCAGCATCACCTGGTAAGGGCCTGCAGTGTCAGAATTGAGTCCAGGTGCATTTTACGGTGGAGTGGGAGGTGTGACACAGGTCTGTTTGAGAATCACTTTGTGATAGGTGAAGGTCCAAAAGGAATACTACAGTTTAGGTTTGTTTCACCCCACCAAGACTTTTATTAAAATTTTATCCCGGGTGTTGGAGGTAGGGCCTGGTGGGTGGGAGGTGTTTGGATTGTAGGGGTTGATCCCTCATGAATAGTCTGATGTCATTCTCACAGGAGTGAGTTCTCACTCTTAGTTCTAGCAGAAGCTGGTTGTTGAAGACAGCCTGGCACCTCTCTCTTTCTCTCTCTCTCTCTCTCTCTCTCTCTCGTTTCCTCTCTTGCTATATGATCATGGCACATGCAGCTCCTCTTCATCTTCCACCATGAGTGGAAGGTGTCTGAGGCCCTCACCAGAAGAAGATGCTGGCACCAGGATTCTTATACAGCCTATACAGGACTGTGAGCCAATTACACTTCTTTCTTTATACCTTGCCTCAGGTGTTCCTTTACAGCAATGCAAACAGACCAAGACAAGAAAATAGAACTGGGAGACATGTGGAGACTCATGGAGGGCAGGTGTGGAGGACCACCAGAAATGGGGAGAAGTGGGGAGAGGAGCAATGTTAAAGGGTCATCACAAGATTTTTTAAAAAATATCCATTTTACTTATTTATTGGTATTTTTGTTAATAGTGAAAAGGCCCAATATAGTAAATCAAAGCTGTTGGATATTCATTTAAAATCATAATTTGAATGTCAAATATGAAGGGGGTAGAAGGACAAGGAAAGAGAGGAAAGGTTCACAGATTTAGAAAAGCCCCTGAGGAAGAGTCCAAAAAGTGAGCAAAGGCCTCTGTGAATGAGTAAGATTCTTTAGATGGTGAAAAATAGAAACATTAAGGCAGGCCCATGGGAATACCTGCCTCTTGGGGAAGGGAGGTAGGAAAAGGGAAAGATGTCCTGAAGGAGAGGTACATTTGATCTGATCCTTGAAAATGACAGAATATTTAGTGGATTGAAGCACAGATATTGGAAGTAGGAAACTTCCTGGGTAAAGTAGTAAGGACAGAAAGGGGGTGTGCTTTCTCAATCCCAAATTAGGACCCATGCAGGGCACAAGATGAAGAGACTGCTTTGCCAAAAAGTCTTTCACTGTTACTCACACTGTTAAAAAGAGCATGGTGTTCCAGGTGTATCATGTCCTCTTATTCTCAACAACCATGGGGAAAGTACTATTAAAGTAACCTGTTATTTTGGTGTTGTAGAATATCATATTTCTCAGACTAATTAAGGTCTGTTTCAAGAATCTGGGAACATTTAAGTTGGGTGCATAAATATTTAGAATTGAAATGTTTTCTTGTTGTATTTTTCCCTTGACCAATATGAAGTGACCATCTTTGTCTTTTTCAACTTTAGTTCTTTAAATCTACATGTATCTGAAAATAAGATTGCAACCCCTATTTTCTTCAGAATTCCATTTGCCTGAAAAATTGTCTTCTAACCCTTAATTCTGAGTTTTAATTTGTCTTTTGAGGCTAGGTGTGTTTCCTGTAGACAGAAAATGGATGGCTTGTGTTTTTTAATCCAATCAGCCAATCTATGTCTTCAGTGGGGAATTCAAGCCATTAACTTTTTTTTTTTTTTTTTTTTTGAGACAGAGCCTCAAGCTGTCACCCTGGTTAGAGTATTGTGGCATCACAGCTCACAGCAACCTCCAATTCCTGGGCTCGAGCGAGTCTCCTGCCTCTGCCTCCCAAGTAGCTGGGACTACCGGCGTCCGCCACAATGCCTGGCCATTTTTGGTTGCAGCCGTCATTGTTGGTTGGCAGGCCTGGGCTGGATTCGAACCCGCCAGCTCAGGTGTATGTGGCTGGTGCCTTAGCCCGTTGAGCCACAGGCACCGAGCCCAAGCCATTAACATTTATTGAGATAATTGATAAGTGTGGTAGCATTCTATTTATCTTATTTTGTGAAAATCCATTGCTCAGTTTTGTCTTTTGCATCATTATGGAAGTTAGGTTCTGTCCTTTAATTTCTGAGTTCTTACTTTGCTGGTCATCCATTGTGATGGTTAGTGTGTAGAACAGGTGGAAGTATTTCCTGTAGAGCTGGTCTTGTTGTAGCAAATTTCCTCAGTGTTTGCATATCAGTAAAAGATTTGACATTTCTATCAATTTTAAAGCTTAGCTTAGTGGGATAATGAATTCTGGGCTGGAAGTTTAAGTAGATTAAAGGTAGATGACCATTGTCTTCTGGCTTGAAAAGTTTCATTAAAGAAGTCTGCAGTCACCCTGATGGATTTTCCCCTGTAGGTCAATTGGTACTTACTCCTGGCAGCTTGCAAAATCTTTTTTTTTGTCTTGACAGGTTCATCACAATGTGTCTCAGATAAGCTCTATTAGAGTTGAGGGACCTGGGGTTTGATATTCCTCTGAAAGGAGTGTGTCAGAATCTTTGATGCTATTTGGGAAATTTTCATTTATAATATTCTCTAGTATGGCTTCCATTCCTCTGGGGCATTCTTCTTCCCCTTCTGGGATACTTATGATGCGTATGTTTAAATGCTTCATAAAGTCCCACAATTCTGTCAGTGAACATTCTGCTTTCTCTCTCTCCTTTTCTGCCTTTTTAACTATCTGAGTTATCTCAAGAGCTTTGTCCTCTACCTCTGAGATTCTTTCTTCTGCGTGGTCTAATCTATTGTTGATAATTTCTATTGCATCTATAAGTTCCCTAATTGACTGCTTCAGTTCCTTCAGTTCTGCTATATCCTTTCTATATTCTTTATATTGTTCATCTCTTATTTGATTCTGGATTCTGTTTTTAGATTGCCTTTGGTTATTTTCTACTTTTTAAGCAATTTTCTTCATTGTTTTTTGCTTATTTTCCACTTTCTCAGCAAGTTCCTTCATTGTTTTCATCATCTGTATTTTAAATTCCCCTTCTGTCATTTCTAACATTTCTTTATAGGTGGAATCCTCCGTAGTAGCTACCTCATGGTCCCTTGGAGGGGTTTCTCTGGACTGGTTTTTCATGCTGCCAGGATTTTTCTGCTGATTCTTCCTCATGAGTGTTTTCTTTTATCTTTCCTTGCCCTAATTTTCCTTTCACTTTCTCTTGCTCTTTAAGTTAACATGCCTCTGGCCTAAGGTTTCAATGAGTCCTTTTGGTACAGGACCAAAAGGATGAGAAGATTAAAGAGCAAGAAGAGAAAAAAGATTTATAAAAAAAGAAAAAAGAGAAAGGAGAGAGGGTGAGTAAAAGGGAATATTGACAAAAAGAAGAGAGGCACAGAAAGTGGGGGACGGGAGTAATAAAGGTGTACAGTAGAATACTTTGACCCAACCTTAAAAACCCCCAACCTCAGGCAGCACTTCTGGCTCAAAGGAGTAGGGTGCCAGCCTCATATGCCAGAGGTGGCGGGTTGAAACCCAGCCATGGCCCAAAAAACTGCAAAAAAAAAAAAAAAAAAGGAAAAGAAAAGAAAAGCCTGGGTGTGCTGGGTGGGGTGGTTCCCTTGAGGTCAGCAGCTCTTTGCCAGCCTGTTCAGACACAATACCCCAACTCCACCAAATACAGGAAAGACAAAAATACTATAAATCAAACCAAGACAAACAAACAGCAAACCTTATGGGATAGAATTGGGGGAAAAACCAAATAATAGAGGTAGAAATACTAGCAAAAATGAAGTTCTTATTGTTAAAGAAGGCAACAATGGAAAATCATATTTAAACTAGAAAAATGAAGAAAGAAAAGAAAAAAAAGAAGAATCTAGAGGGAAATGTTAAAATAAAAACAAAAACAAAGCAATATGTGTGTGTGTGTATATATATATATCTTGCCGAATATTGTCTGGGCAACAGGTGGTCTTCTGGGGTATGAGATGTTAATCCCAATGCTGATACAGCTGTATGAGATGGAGATTGGAGGCCTCTGCTGATTTCTCAACTCCCACAGGGTTGAGAGCCTAAATCTTTCCTCAGCCCGCTTAAAAGACACTTTAAAACATAGCCAAGGTCCCAGGAAAGCACTTGTCTCTGGGATCTCTCCTGAAGTGGCTGCCTGCTTATCCAGTGCACCAAAATTGGTCCAGTCTCACTCTATGCCTGAGGGCCGAGGCTGCAAGGCAGTCCTGCTACTGCCAAACCCTGAAATCTCTGCACTTCCCCAGGGTCTCATTCCCGACCTTTGGCACTGCTTAGTCACTAGATCACTCACCCAAGGTCTCCCGCTAAGCCTGGCTCTGCGACCCTGGGGCGGAGCCTGCCAGGGCAGTTCTCTCACAATGGCTTCACCCTGTACCGACAAACAAACTTAGCTCCATTCTGGCTGAGCAGCTCAGTTTGGGGCTCTAGACAATGCTTAAAGTCATCCACACCCTCGCCCAAGTTCTCCGAAGGTAGTTCAACCAAGTGCCCAAGTCCAAGAAAATGAAACAGCCCATGGGGGAGGACTTCCCTGTTTGCAATCTCACTGCTGTTGTAGTTACAGCTGTGGGAGCCATGGGCTCAGACCAAATGAATGCAACCACTTGCTACTTCTTCACGGCTTTTGTCCTCCTCCTGGGGTCTAGAAGTCTCTCACTGTCTCCCTGTGTCCCCATAGGGATGTTTCTGGGCAGAGCCCGCAAGCCAGAGATGCCTGGAGTCTTCTCTCCCCAATCTCACTGCACCCAGTTATAAAGAAGCTGTTACTCTGCCGCCATCTTACTCCCTCGGAAAAGCACTATTATTATCCGACTACAAAATGGGGAAACTGAGGCTCTAAAAAGATGTTAAATGGCTTGCTCAGGTTGCACACAGTGAGAGATGGATACAAACTTGGGCAGAGTATCCCTAGAGTTGGGGCCAGAACATGGGGTCCATGGTACTAAAAACAAGGACACGCAGGCTCCATGGGACAAAATAGGTGAGATTAGGGTCATCTTGAAAAATTTGGCACCATGCTTGAGAAAGTAGTGGAGTTTAAGTCAGGGTATGGGGGGTGGGCAGTTGGGATAACACAGTCTCCATTAGCCACGTGTGACATTTAGCACTTTGAATGTGGCTTGTCCAAACTGAGATGTTGTCTACGGGTAAGATATACACAAGACCAAGTATGAAAAAAGAATGTGAAATACCTGAGCAATTTTATATTAGTTATATATTGTTATGCTGATTACACATTGTTACATTGATTACACATTGAAATATTTCTAAAATTACATTTTAAACAAAACGTATTATTAAAATTACTTTTTAAAGTGTGACTATGAGAAAGTTTTAAATTATATATGTGGCCTATAGCTCATATCATAGCATATCATATTTTTATTGGATAGTGATGATCTGGAATGCAGGGATAAGCAGTTTGAAATTTATAAGACCCGAAAGAAAGCCTGCTTTCCCAATTTTGTTCAGGAGTGTTTCTTTTTATATATGTAGCTTTTAGGTATCTATAAGATCCAGCTAAAGTTAAGGCTAACTAATTAAATATTGACCTTTGCTATGAAATCTTGTCCTCTCTATCATGGGAAGGTGGCCTCTGAATTAAGCCCTGGAATTGGCTTTGTTACATAATTTATAAGGAAGCACTCTCTGTTCGTGCTGTATTCACAATGGAGAGTTTGTGCTTCTTGGGATAGAATGAACCTTTTCATGTTTCTCTTAAGTTAATGGTTGACTGTATATCATGACCTTTGAAATAACATATGACTTTCGAATGGCCCCATATTCATAATTTGTATCACGTCTCTGGCATCACAAAATTATCAGACATTCTTTTATGGGAGTCTGCCTTTAGGAGAATTCCATGCTATACTAATGCCCTTATTTGCTTTAAAATTTTTGGACCTTTAAAGATCTACAGTTACTAGTTTGGATATCCCGCCTGCATTCTCTCCACAATCCCATATTCTTTAATAACAATTTTCTCCATAGGTTGCTTTTGTGGTTCTAAATACCTGATCTTATTTACCACTGCAAGTGGCAGCAGCTTAACTGCTGGGCCTGACAAAGCTTTTGTGGTGCTAATTCTTGACCTGACCTTCATTTCTCACACTTCCTGCCACAGAAAGCATTTCTTTGGCATCATGTGTGCATAGAATTCAGGACTTGAAAGAGAATGAGGAGGGAAGTTTTCACAATTTGTGAAAGCAGTTTTCTTCAAAACAGTAATTTAGGCACATACACAATCATTTAGCCAGAAATGGTCTGAAAGCTCAGAGGTGGTCAGGACAGATGAACAGCATGGAGCTCAGGGTTTCTTCTTGCCCCGTGCTATGCTGTTGGAGTGACAGATTCCTCATTTAGTGCCTCCAAGCAATCCCTTCCTGGGGGCAGCAGCTTCTTGCCCCTCCTTACCCAGCTCCTAAAGCCAACAAGCCCGCCTCCCGGTCCATTTCTGAAGCTGATGCCCAAAGAAATTCATCAACAACCTCTTCCTGACTCTTGGGTGATTTATAATGAGCTCCTTCTCCCAGGTGGAGAGATTCCTGCCCTACTCCAGAGATTCCTTTGCCAGAAACCAGATTGAGGCCTTAAGTCTCCTGAAGAGCCATTCACTTGCCCATGACTCACAGGCTCCCATCTACATCAGCTTCTTCTCTATCAGTGGGAGTGGGTCTAGAACTCGAGCCCCCTTCCTTGGCTGATTGTTATCCCCATACTTCATGCCAAAAGGGCAAGAAGGGCCTAGCTCCTGCCTGTCCAGCTGGATCTGGCTTTCCAGATGTGAGGACATAACCTTAGGTTGCCAGGGTCTTTACTTCTGACCACCTTTGGCATTAACTAGAATGGCACATCCCCTTGGCCCCTGCTACCCTACCCCTTAATGTTCATGTGGTCAGCCTCTGTAGCTGAGACAATTACCCTTAGTCATCCATGTTGCAGTGTTTATCTTGTCTTTTACATCTTACAGGGTGAGCATCTTGTAGCCACTGGGACCGCATTTCCCATCTCACATAAAGGAGCCTGAGCTGTGACTTTTCCTCATTCCCTGGCAGCAATATTCCTGGAGTCCAGGCTACCTCACTTTCCTAGCTGGTCCTAACTCCTCCTTCAAAGGACATGGTTTTATGATGCCTTCAGAATCCCATCTACCCCGTATCTGCTGCCCTACTCTGGAGCCTACCTTAGTACCCCTACCCTGAGCAAGATACAGTTAAGGTCCCAAGTCAGACTGCAAGATCCTAGCCATAAATCAATGTCTGTGGCTTGTCTCTCTTCCTGTGCAGCATCCCTGAGGCCTGGAAGGAGATGGCAAGTGCCAGGGACTTGCTTTTCCCCAGGCTGGATTTTCATCATGTAGCCTTTGCCCTGCCCTGTCCATCTGCCATTCCTACCCTCTCCTTCATCCACTCCTAGGTCAGCTCCGCTGGTACCAGGTTTATCCAGCTCTGTGGGGCCAGAACCAGATCTGGGAGCTTACATTGCTGTAAGGGCATAAACACATTTATGTGGTTCTGAAGTAGTTCTGTGATGGCCTATTCTCTGCCATATTTTAGGGTGTATGTGGTGTCTATGTGCATGTGTGTATGTGGGGAGGGGGCGGTGGACAAATTTATTAGTGACAATATTTTTAACCTTTCTTTTTTTATACACTATTTATTTATTTTATGTGCACCTCAAAGCACAGGCATGGGAGTGGTATTTAATGCCAGATCTTTCATTGTACTATCTGTCTTACTGAAAATACAAGAATTAAAGGCTTCATTGATGCTACTTAACATCCATGAAGAGGATCCTTACCTGGCATGTGGCCTTGGACATGTTTCTTCATCTTTTTGTGCCTTTGCCTTTTCCTCCATATATTGAAAGTGATGGGGGCACCTGGCTGGAGTGTCGTGAGAATTAAATGTCTTGACCCTCTTTTAAAATGAAAGCCCTTTGGGCAGCCCCTGGAACACAGGAAGGACTCATAAGAATCAGGGTAAGAACTATTGGTGGCTTGCTCCTGGTGGGTTGATCAGGGCCATGAGTTATATAATTATATTTACCTTTTAATTTTCATTTCAGCTTAATAAATTCAAATGATTTTGTGGTTTGGCTTTTCCTAAAGGAAAGTACATTCTCTTTTTTATGTTATTAGATAATTCTCTATAAGCAGAAATAAACATTAGTGTTCATTTTACAGCTGATGCTTAATTATTTAGATGTTTGATGTTTCTCTTCATTGTGTATATTCACTTGTGTGCTAAGTTGTGGCCAGAGGACACTTTTAGCTTCTGAGACTTTTTTTTTCTGTAGAATTAAAAACTCTGATGCCTTTTATTCAGGGAAGTTGTTTCATGCATTTTCTATTTCCTTGCATACCTTCTGTTGGAACTGTTTAGTAGCTTCTGTTGTTTTCTGATTGTAGAAACAAAACATTTCTATATGAAGAAAAGAATGGGTTAGTGGGCAGATGAAGAGAGAATTTCTGAGGAAATCATACATTCTGCTTAAATATGAAATAAAACAGCTTAACTACAAAAGGGAAGCTTCAAAATGGGAAGTGGAAGTTCTGAACACACATAGGCAGCCCAGCAGGACAAATTGGCCTAAGATGCAGCTACTGAGAATGTTTGTTGTCTTTGAGAGAAGTATTTCTGCCTTGAAGGTGGTTCCAAAATTGTGTGTATTGTAGCCCCTCAGTTAGGGAGGATCTCCTTCCTGAGCTGGTTCCTCATGAATCATAAGGGCCAGCCCTCATCCTCTAACTCTGTATCCCATTCTTAGAGGCTCAGTATTACTGATCACCCGACATGGAGGTGATGCTGGTCAACTCTTCTCACTATTGGGAACAACAAGAATGCCTCTGGTGGCAAAACTTCACTTTAATTTATGCCTTCCCTTTAGCTGTAATAATCCTGTCATTAGAATCATAAGAATTGATGTTATCAAACTGTGGATACCTCTCTTAAGTATATAGTGAATATTCCAGAATAAATGATGGAATTTTAGAGCTAAAGTGAAACTTAGAAATCAGTCCTGAATTCAGGTATAGCCTGCTCATTTTTTTTTCTTTTTTTGCCTGCTCATTTTATAAACATGGATTCCAAGCCCCTAGGAATTAAGCGTGTTGCATAAAGTGGCACAGCACATTAGCACAGGCAGATTCATCCTGTTTCTACAATTGTAACAGTATGCCTTTTGTTTAGTTTTTGTTTTTCAGTGCACATCAGTAGACAGTTAAATGACAGGAAACTTACCTCTCTTTCTCAACTATTTTTAAGGGAATATTTAAATTCACTGTATTGCCTAAATACAAATAATTATCATTTATAGTATATGTGTTTTGGAGGGGGACTGAATCTGGAAAACTGAGAAATGAATTTGAATCCTGTTAATAATATTCACACATATTTAGGTGGGAAATTATAGACAAATTCTAGGTACCTTGTAAACATTTTGATAACTGGCTGATATTCACTTCTAGGAAGATGGAGTACACATAGTACTTTTTTTCCTCCCAATAAGCATAACTAAACACCCTGGACAGTATATCTAAGACAAACATAAGAAGACTGGCCATGTACCTTGGAAACTGAGGAATGACTCAGTGTTGAGTTTCCTGGGTTTTCTTTTTGCTTCATCTATTTGAGATGTGGAGGTGGAAAAGCTGGCAATTTGGAAATAAGAATTACCATACAATAAATGCTCTCATCTCCCAAAGCCAATAGAAGTCAAAGGGCCAAAAAAGTGGTAGCCAAACAAGACAGAAAACTATTAGATAATAACTGCTAGACTGCATCCAAACATAGAAAAAAAATTATGGTCTCTACTCCTACCCAAAAGAGGTCAAGTGGGGAGCTGAGACTTTTTCCCTTAATAGATAGTAACAGGCCATCTAAATCTCTGGTGGTATAAGCTTGACAGGGGCCACCTGGAGAGCCAGACTTTTACATCCTCCATTCCTGCCAGAGTGGTATAAAAGGAAGCCTAGTAGAAAGTAAAATTTTTCACCACTGCTTTGTGGTAACGAGACTTCCCCTCACTGTGGAGTAAGTAGAGATCATGGGGGAGCCAGGATTTCCAACCAGCAGTAACAAGGAAGTCCCTCTTTGGTATCAACAGAGGCCAAATGGGAAATCTTAACTTCTTCCTCCCTTTAAAAGTAACAAAACCAGAGTGCTGTCAAGGAAAGCTAGCTAAAAACAAAGGTTTAAATAAGACCAAGAGTCTTAGAACATAATACAACAATGTACAGGCAGCAGTAAAAGTTTACTCCTCATACCAAGAATCTGGAACTTCTCAAACTGAATGAAAATTGAATGAGCAATTTCACATGCTAGACACAAACGAAAATAAAAAGCCTTAATAAAAAATCTAGAACATTTCAGTAAAGAAATAAGGGTATAAAGAAAAACCAAATGGAAATTTTAGATCTGAAAAGTACAATAACTGTAGCTCAATGGAAGAACATGAGGGGAAATCAGTGAGCTAGAAGGTAGAACAATAGAAATTAGACTAGATTTAAAAAATGATTAGAGCCTCAGAAATCCATAGTATTATAATTCAGGATCTAAATTCATATTATTAGAATTACAGGAAAGAAAGAGAACTGATAAAGTACTTGAAGAAATAATTGCTGGAAACTTCCTGAATTTGGTAAGAGACACAAAGTAAAAAGAAGCTAAGTGCATATCAAACAGAATGAATGAACCCCAAGATATCTACAACAAGACGTATCATAACTAAACTTAAAAAACAGAAACTGAAAATCAATATATATATATATATATATATATATATCTATATATGTCTCCTGAGAACAATAATTCCTTACCTATAAAGGGAAAATAATTAGAATGATAGCAGATTTCCCAACAGAAAACAGGCAGGCCAGAAAAATGTGGCATGTATTCAGGTGCTGAAAGGAAAGCTGTCAACTCAGAATCCTATACGTACTGAAAATATTCTTCAGGAATAAAGGAGAAGTCAAGAGATTCTCAGATGAAGGAAAACTAAGAATCTGTTGCCAACAGACCTTTGCTAAAAGAATGGTTTTAAAAAGCTCTCTAAATAGAAAGGAAGTGATAACAGAGGAAATCTTAGAACATCAAGAAGGAAGAAAAAACAGCAAGCAAAAATACTGATAAAATACAATAGGCTTTCTTTATCCTCTTTCAAATATGTTTTCTAATTATGTTTGATAGTTAACTAAAAAATTGTGCCATTGCCTGATATGGTTCTAAGTGCATGTAGAGGAAATATTTAAGACAATTACATTGTAAATGAAGTAAAGCAAAGGGACGTAAAGGGAGGTAAGTTTACTATACCTGACTTGAACTGGTAAAATGACTGTAGCCATAGAGTGTGATAAATTTTATGTATGTAAAATGTCATACCTATCAACCACTAAAAATCTATACAAAGAGATACATGTCAAAACACTGTAGATACATCAAAATGGAATTTTTAAAAATGTTCAAATAACCCACATGAAGACAGGAAAAAGAAAATAGGGAAATGAAAAGCAAAAAAAAATTGCATATTTAAGCCTTCACATGTCATATAACATATGATATTAACTATAAGTGGCATAAATATCAGTTAAAGACAAAAATTAGCTAAGTAGATAAGAAGATACATCATAGTGGTATGCTGTCTACAAGAAACTCACTTCAAATGTGATACAGGTAGGGTGAAGGTGAAAGTATTGAAAAATACATATCATGCAAAAATTAATATTAAAAAATGAGAGTAGATATATTAATATCAGATGAGCTGAGACTTCAGAGCAAAAATAACAATTACTACAAACAGAGACAGGCATTACATAATGATGGAGCCACCAAGAAGACATAGCAATTCTAACTGTGTACATATCAAACAAAAGAGCTTGAAAATACATAAAATGTAAACTGATAGAACTAAAACTGAAAGTAGACAAGTCAACCATTAGAGATGGAGACTTCAGCTTCTCTTAACAATTGGTAGAACAACAAGACAATCAATGAGAATATAGAAAAAATCAACACCAGAATCACAAAATGAGATTTTATTGACATTTATAGAACACTTTCCCCAACAACAGTAGAGTATACATTACTTTAAAATTGCTACAGAACATCTAAAATTGCTACAGAAACTATATCCTGGGCTATAAAACAAACCTTAGCAAATTTAAGAGGTGTGAAATCATATAGAGTGTGTTCTCTAATCACAATAAAATCGAACTAGAAATCAGTAATGCAAAGATAACAGGGAGAAATCTCCAACATGCTTAAACTAAACAACATGCTTCTAAATAATCCTTGGGTCAAAGAGGAAGTCTGAAAAGAAATAAAAATATTTATTGAACTGAATTAAAATAATAATACCATACTTTAAAATTTATGAGAAAGAGCTAAAGCAATAGTACATAGAAGATCTATAGTATTAAATGAATATATTGGAAAAGAGGAAAAACCTGAATTCAGTAATCTAAGCTCCCACCATAAAAACCTAGAAAAAAAGCAAAATAAACCTCAATAAGCAGAAGGAAGGAAATAAGGATAAAAATCAATTAAGTTGAAAACAGAAAAGAAAATAAATGAAACAAAAGCTGGTTCTTCAAAATGATAAAAAAAACAATGACAAGCATTTAGCAAGATTAACAAGAAAAAAAGAGAAAACACAAACTGCCAATGTCATGAAGCCACAGATGATATCAGTACAAACTGTAGACATCAAAAGAATAATAAATTTAATATGATGAATCTTTCTACAAACATAAGTTTGAAAACTTAGATGAACTTAGAGAATTTCAGTTTCTTGAAAAGTATTGGTTAACATAACTCACCCAACAGGCAATGGATCAACTGATCTATTACTTCTATAACTATTAAGGAAATTGAATAATTAACCCCATGCCCCCCAAAAAGAAATCTCTAGTTTCAGTTGGTTTCACTGAAAAATTCTACTAATAGGTAATGAAGAATTAAAACCAATATACACAATCTTGCAGGAAATATAAAAAGAGAGAGCACTTCTCAATTCAGGGTAAGGTTAATATTACCCTGTTGCCAACAAAACAAAGACGGTAGAAAAAAAGACACAAAAAAATTACAAACCAATGTGCCTCTTAAATACAAATGCAAAAATCACTTACGAAATAGTAACAGAATTTAGCAATACATAAAAATTTTATGTACTATGACCAAGTGAGGTTTACTACAGAGGTGCAAGGCTGGTTATGAGGAAAAGTTACGTGATCATATCAATCAATGCAGAAAGGCATTTGGGAAAATTCAAGATGTATTTGTGATAAAAACTCTCAAAAAATAGAAATAGAGGTAACTTCCTCAACTTGATAAAGAGCATCTATAAAAAACTTACAGCTACTATTATACTTGTTGAAGGACTGAATTCTTTCCACCTAAGATCAGAAACATGTCAGTGATGTCTGCTTTTTGCATCCTTAATCAACTTAGTATTAGAAGTTCTAGTTATGCAATAAGTGAGGAAAGGAAATACATATAGTTTGGAAAGTGAGATGTATAGAGAAGTGAGACTTATTTGCAGAAGTCATGATTGTTTACATAGGAAATCCTAAAGAATCAACAAAAAACTCCCAGAGGTAGGGGTGAATTGAGCAAACTTAAAGGATCCAAGTAAACATACAAAAAATTAATTATATTTCCATATACTAGAAATGAACATATGGACACTGATATTAAAAATATGGCATTTGCAATCACTCAAAAATAAATACCTAGAGGTAATATAGTAAAATAGGCAAAGAATTTATATTCCAAAATAAATTAAAGAAGATCTAAATAAATGGAGAAGACATGTAGTGTTCATGGATTAGATAACTCACCATAGTAAAGATCTCATTTGTACCCAAATTGATAAGCAAATTTAATGCAACTTCTATCAAAATGCTAGTAAGATAGCTTTGTAGATAACAGACAAGATTATTTTGGAAGTTTATAGTGAGAGGTAATGGAATTAGAAAGCCTAAAACAATTTTGAAAAAGAAAGTAAAGTAGAAGCAATCAGTATGTGGTTTTGGCAAAGGGATATGTAGATCAATGGAACAGAATAGAGAATCCAGAAATAGACCCACACAAATATTGCCAACTATTAATATATTTTTAATTGAAACATAAATTATATACCACAAAATCCACTCTTTTAAAGTGTACAGTTCAGTGGTTTGTAGTATATTCATGAGGTTGTGCAACCATCACCTCTTCTAATTCCAGTACATTCCATTACTCCAAAAAGAAACCCCATTCTCTCAACCCCTAACAATCACCAATACACTTTTTCCCTTTCGATTTGAATATTTTGAACACTGTATTTGTCTAGGTGGAAGGATGCAGTGTATTTCTTTCCCTGTCTGGCTTCTTTCACTTAGCATGTCTTCAAGGTTCATCCATATTGTAGTATCAGTATTTCATTCATTTTATGAATGAATAATATTATACTTTGTTTATTTTTGTTTACCCAGCATCATCTGATGAACGAAATGTGGGTTGTTTCCATTTTGGCTATTGTAAATAATGCTGCTGTGAACATTCATTAGCACATTTTTGTACAGACATGTTTCAATTATCTTAGGTGAATAGCTAAGAGTGTAATTGCTTATTCATATGGTGTCTCCATTTAACCTTTTGAGAAACTGTCAAACTATTTTCTAAAAGGACTGTGTCATTTTATTAATATATTCCCACCAGCAGTGTATGAGGGTTCAGTTTATTTACACATTTTATTTTCTGTTTAATTGAGCATAGACATCCTAGTGGGTATGAAGTGATATCTCATTGTGGTTTTGATATGCATTTCCTTGGTAGCAAATGATGTTGAACATCTTTTCATGTGCTTGTTGGCTATTAATGTATCTTCATTAGAGAAATGTCCATTCAAATCCTTTATCCATTTTTATTTGGGTTATTTATCTTTTTAGTGTAGAATTATAAGAGTTCTTTGTATATTATGAAAGCAAAGGTTGTGCTTTCACTTTAGTGATAATGTCCTTTAAAGCAAAAAAGGATTAAATTGAATCTGTTTTTCTCTGTTTGCTTGTATTTGAGTTATCAGCTTATCTGAATTATCTAAAAAAAATCACTGCCTAACAAGATTTTAAAGAGCTGCACTTATGTTTTCTTCTAATACTTTTATATGCTTAATCTTTTAGTCTTTGGTCCATTTTGATTTAATTTTTGTGTATGATGTAAAATACGGTTCAACCTTTACTCTTTTGTATGTGGATATCCAGTTGTGTCAGCATTATTTATTGAGAAGACTAATGTTTATTGATTTATTTTAGCATCCTTGTTCATAATCAACTGTCCCTTAATGTAATGGTTTATTTCTGGATGTTTATTCTATTCCACTGATACATATTCATCCTTAAGCCTGTGCTACACTGTTTTGATTACACTAACTTTGCAGTAAATTTTTGAATTGCAAAGTGGAATCTTCCAACTCTTTTTTTACTTTTTAAGATTATTTGGGTTATTCTTGGACTTATGCTTTTATGTGAATTTTATGATCACCTTATCCATTTATATCAAAACTCCTCCCAAAACAACAAAAAACATAAACAGCTGGGATTTTGATAGGGATTGTGTTGAATCTGTGGATTAATTTTTTTTCCCTGTGGATTAATTTTGTAAATATTACTATTTCAATAATAATAATCATTCAGTCCATGAATATAGGATATCTTTTCATTTATTTAGGTGTTTAATTTCTTTCAGTGATGTTTATAGTTTTTTGTATACGAATTTTGTACATTTTTTTTTCAATTTATTCTTAAGTATTTTGCTCTTTTATGATATTGTGGATAGAAGTTTTTATGTTTCATTTTTGTATTTCTCATTGTTAGTGTATATAAAGACAATACATTTTTGTATATTCATGTTTTATCTTGTAGTCTTACTGAACTCATTTACTAGCTCTGATAATTTTTTGTGCACTCCTCAAGCTTTTTCAATATCTTAGATCATCTGTGCACAGAGATAGTTTTACTTCTTCCTTTCTTCTCTTGATTCTTTCTTTTTTTCCCTTCTTGACTGTCTATAACAGGCATCCTCAAACTTTTTAAACAGGGGGCCAATTCACTGTCCCTCAGACTGTTGGAGGGCCGGACTATAGTTTGAAAAAAAAACTATGAACAAATTCCTATGCACACTGCACATACCTTATTTTCAAGTTAAAAACAAAATGGGAACAAATACAATTCACACTAATGCATGTGGCCCGCAGACCATAGTTTGAGGACCTCTGGTCTATAAACTCTAGTACAAATGGAATAGAAGTGATGTGAAATTCTTGATTTGTTCTTGATCCTGGGGGAAAGCATTTAGTATTTAACTATGACTTTAGCTGTGGTCTACTCAATTCTGTTATTGGGTTCAGGAAGTTCCTTTGTATTCTTGGTTCTTGAGTGGTTTTATCAGGAAATGGTGTTGGACTTTGTCAAATGTTTTTATTGCGTCTCTTGAGATGATAATGCAGTTTTTGTTCTTTATTCCATTAAAATGGTGTACAATTCAGATAGATTTTTAGATGTTATACCAATTTTGCATTCCTGGGATAAATGGTCATTGATTATGTTGCTGGATTCAGTTTGGTTCTATTTTGTACAAGATTTGTGTTTCTGAATTCATAAGGGATATTGGCCTATACTTTTCCTATAAAATCTTTGTCTGGTTTTGGTATAAAGGTACTATTGGCCTCATAGAATGAGTTTAACTTGTATTCTTGAATTGCATAATTCTTTGCTATTTACTAGGTGTTTATGGCTCCAAGCTGGTCCTCTCTAGCCCTCCATCCAAAGCCAATCATTCCAGAAAGGTATGTCACAAGACAGGACTGTGGTTTCTACCCCAGGAAGAATCCCAAAACTCTTGTCTTACCTGGTGAAGAGGCAGTAGGACATTGTGGAAGAAGGCCTACATCAGTGTTTAAAAAGCCACCCTGGTGAAGAATAGGTGTTTGGAAGATACCTCCAAAATGGAAACTGGTCACCATCAGGCAGTTGTGTTTATAGAACTGGCCTATGCTGGCCCAGATGTAGTAAAAAGGATTTATAGTTGAGAATCTTGAGAGTTCCTTTAGTCTTATCTCAATTCTTGTAGCCTAATAGCATTAAGGCTGCTCTATATCCTTACGATTTATGTCTTAGACACACTAGCAGTGCCTAATGTCAGATGCCAGGCCCTAAGGCCTCACTTTCCAGCCACGTGCTACACATTTCTTAGAGCATTGGCACAAACCTCTGAATGGGATAATTTAAAATAATTATAATTTTCATATAATGAAGTTTATAGTTATTTTTCATTGAATGGTATTAACTATAATAATGTGTTGTCCAGAGTTTAGACTAGGACAGCATATATAGTATCTCTTAAAGTGCTCTAGAATAAGTGAGTCTCTGACAAACTCAAATTTGGAAGCAGAAAAATTGGTAAAAGTCTCATATTTTCTGATCTTTATGATTTCTTATTTATTCATCTATCATTGCAAAGTTTATAGCTAAGACTTAAGAATATTTTGGTACAGGGGTTGGCAAACTATGGACCCATGGACTACTACCTGTTTTGTAAATACTAATAAAGTTTTATTGGAACACAGCCACCCCAATTGTTTATGTTTTGTCTGTGGCTATTTCCATGCTACAAAAGCAGAGTTGAGTAGTTGTGACAGAGACTGTCAGATCCAAAAATCCAAAATATTTACTAGCTAGACCTTTACAGAAAATCTTTGCTAATACCTATCTTAGAATCACAAAATCACTGAAAAGATTTCTTTGGTAAATCAAACTACAAAGGTGGCCCCCAGTTTCATGCTTTCATGCTCCCATGTTACTGAAAATTCCCCATCATGTGGTTATTATGTTCTGCATTTCACTGTCTAAAACTGCAAAAAGGATCTCTGAGAAGCAGCCACATAATTCCAAATCCCATTCTCTAGCAAAAGCTGTTATATCAAGACTTCTATATATGTTTACTTAGGTGATTTTTAAAATGACATTTCACAGGCTTAATCATCAAGAAATATATTCAAGACTTCAGGGGAGAAAATATCAAACTTTGTGTAATAAGATTCAGCTTGTGTCTATATTGAGGAAGGTGACAAGAGGCCAAGAGATTGCATTTCAAGAACTACCATGTACCAGGCATTATGCTGGAGACTTTACATTCATTTATTATTATCCTTTTATGGATAAGGAAACTAAAGTTCAAGATGTTCAATGACTTGTCCAAAATTATACAACCAGGTCTGTTTGGTTCTAAAATTTAGGCATCGCCTATTACATCAGTGGTTCTCAAAGGAAGGTCCTTGGAGAGCAACATCAGCACCAGCTGGATACTTGTTGGAGATGCAAATTCTCATTGCATCATTTTCAATTCTGTCCTATTGAATCAGAAATTCTGGGAGTGGCTATCAGCAGTGTGTATCTGATCAAGGCCGCTAAGAAAGTCTGAGAACCACTAGATTATACCATCCTACCATGTACTGGCTAGTGTTGAGATTTGACAGTACTTAGTACCATAGTATCTTTATCTAGGGGATTGTGGGTTCAGTTCAACCAGCATAACTTGATGCTGTGGCCATGCATCATATTTCTTGCCATGTCTAAAAGTATTGCTAACTGCAGCATGGTGTGTGGAGTCTTGTCAGAGACACAGAATCTCTGCAAGCCTAGAGGCAGGAAGGGCAGAGGCAGCAGGAGTGGAAGGCTTTGCTTTTCACATCTGCCTTCAGGACCTTTTTCTGGAGGGAGAGTCCAAGATCACACTTGAGATACATGTTTCAGGAAGCAGTAAGAACAAACACACATCCCGCTGGCAGAGGTGGGTCTGGAACACAGGCTGGGAACTGGAGGAAACCTCAAACCAACAGACAAGTTGGCAGGATCACCACAGAACAGGCAGCAGTGCATAGCTCAGGGAAGGACAAGGACTGGTCTAAAGGGAGCACGCCTAAGCACACTGAACTACTGGGTCTCATGAGAGTTTCAGGATGTACCCAGTTGGATTTTGGAGTCCAGCTGGGGAGAAGCAGAGAGCAGAAGTGGCTGAGTTATTCTTTCTCAAAATCAAAGTCCTTGAGGCGGAGCAAGATGGCTGACTGGAAGCAGCTTCCGAAAAAGGCTCCCATCCAAAAGGGAGGATAACCTCTTGAAACTGCACAATTGAGCTGAATGCTGGGAACCCAGCCAAGAGAGAGAAGTGATTTCTGCGGATAACCTCTGCTGAGACTGACTGCGGCCCCAAGAAGGCACGCTTCAGGTACAGAGTTCCATCTGAAAGGAAGAGTGCCTGTTCCCTCCCTCAAGAAACCTCTTAGTTTCTTGCTTTTCTGTTTCCTTTCTTTTTTTCCTTTCTTTTTTTATTCTCTTATTTTGCTCCTACGAGTTTTCTGAAGACAGGCGGTGAACTGTGGACCTCTTGCCTCACCCCACGGAAGAGTGCTGTGGGAAGTGAGGAGTGCTTCCCCTGAGCACCCCGGTGTGACTCTGGGAACTCCGTTGCTAGGTAGAGAAACTGAACTAAAGTTTTCTTCGCCATTCTGAACTTGCTGCATGCCCTTCCCCCCTTACCTGATGACCTAGAGGCCTGACCTCCCCACCCCCGCTGAGACTGAGGGAGGAGGTCCCTATGCAGCTCTCCCACCCTTACCAGCCCAAACAAGC
>CAUYRH010064593.1:0-11401 GCA_963574655.1 Perodicticus potto
CATCACAGCTCACAGCAACCTCCAATTCCTGGGCTCAAGCGAGTCTCCTGCCTCCACCTCCCAAGTAGCTGGGACCACAGGCGCCTGCCACAACGCCTGGCCATTTTTTGGTTGCAGCCGTCATTGTTGTTTGGCGGGCCCGGGCTGGATTCGAACCGGCCAGCTCAGGAGTACGCCACAGGCGCCGAGCCCGCTGGCACTTTTTTGAGGGGCAGAGAAAGAGCGGAGAAGGGAGGAGAGAAAGTCTGTTGATAAATGGGAGGAGGTCACACGTCGGGAAGGTTTATACCGAAGTTTTTCCCATGGAGGGTGACCACCTGCTGGAGGGTTCTAACCAAAATTTAAAGAAGAAAAAAAAGAATGAGAGAAGAGGAAACACCAGAGTGCATTTGAGGAGTTGAAGGAGAATTGTTTTGGCAAAGATTCGTTTCCAGTGCTATGGGTCTGTGAGTACCGGATCACGACGGAGAAAATATTTTTACTGGAAATCGTGATTGAAAAGCTTGAGAAACACTTGTAAAGTCCCAATTCTTGAAGCCCCACACGTGAGCATTGAAAGTCGCCTGTAAGTACAATGCCATGGGGAAAGTTTGTGAATCCCAACAGTTGTTATTTCATACTTCAAAAAAAATTTCAGATGGGGCGGCGCTGGCGGGGTGGCCTCAGTGAGTAGGGCGCCGGCCCCATGTACCGAGGGTGGCGGGTTCAAACCCAGCCCTGGCCAAACTGCAACAAAAAATAGCCGGGCTTTGTGGCGGGCGCCTGTGGTCCCAGCTACTCGGGAGGCGGAGGCAAGAGACTCGCCTAAGCCCAGGAGATGGAGGTTGCTGTGAGCTGTGTGACGCCACGGCATTCTACGGAGGGCCACAAAGTGAGACTCTGTCTCTACAAAAAAGAAAATAAATAAAAAAATTTCAGATGGATATGAGGTTACACATATTTAGGTTACATTGTTCTCATTTTTAAGGTAAAGTTCAAGTTGTAGCTGAGCCCCTCACCCAGGGATGTGCTAAGCACCCTCACCTTATGCCTATTGGATGAGACCCCGCCAATCACCCTCCTTTCTTCCCCCACGCTTCCCCTATCTAGGTAAACACTCAAAAAGATGTAAAGTCATCAAAAGATGTGAAGTCTCATCTTTTCTTATGGCCGAATAGTACTCCAAGGTAAACATGTACCACAGTTTGTTAGTCCCCATTCATGGCTTGATGGGCACTTGGGTTGATTCCACATCTTGGCAATTGTAATTGCACAGTTTTTAAAACTTAACATGGCTTAAGCAGTTTATTATACGTGGTGGCCGTAAAGCTCGAGTGCAGTTTAAAGTAGTTGGCTGTTATATAGACATTGAGGAGCACAAAAGATCTAGGTAAAAATATCTCTCTGGAAGGAGATTGGAATACGTAACAGTTTTAGATAACATCATGGTAACAAGCCTTGCCTGACTTTTTAGTTATATACCTCGCAGAAAAAGTTAGACCCCTGCTCCTTGTCATAGTACTGGATGCCAGAGGATGACAGCTTTTCTTTTTTCTTATAAATGGATGATTAAAAACAAGAGGAGATACTTTGAGCCAAATAAAAATGTTCCAGTGTCCATGAGAAATGAGACTGAACCATTGACAGTATCTAATGCATTTCAGTATCTTTTGAAATCATTTACAAATCATGCTCCGAGTTCTCCCATGTGGAAATGTTTCCAAGAGTCATTTTTTTGATGTTGTAGGTTCTGTCTCTTAATTTATGATGATGTATTTGTAATGGAATGATGTCAGATTAGAAAAGATTTTGAGATGAAGCACAACAAATATCTCCTAAATCACCGTGAAATGCAAGGTTAATGCAGGATATAAATGCGTGTGCTTAAAGGTATATTGATTATGTGTCAAAGGCCCGTGTAAGAGTACATTTGGAGACGTCTTCTTTAGATGTTTTCAGATGAGTGCTTTACAGAGTGGTTCCCAGGACTGTCAAGGAGAAAAAGAGATACAGACATAGCCATGTATGACACCCTTGCCTTCGAGGGCTTCAAGCCCCTTCAACGTCACTAGAGGAGGGAAGAGTTGAATTTTTTTTCTATTTCAGTTCTATGATTACCATTACTAGGAAGACCTAGGGTTTTAGCAGTGAGAGAGATGACATCTAACAATATTTGTGAGCTGAGCACTCACAACATTTCAAGGACATTATCATCGATCCACGCTCAGGTTTGCTGTTTGAATCCAGCAACGTCTTGCTAATGAATCAAACAATTGTACAGGCCTCCCCAGTCAAACCTAGATATGGGCTCAGACATAACCCTGAAAACAGCAAGTTGTGAGAAGGACCAGGTCTAAATGGCAACAATTATTTGTTCCAGCATTGGAAATCCAGTATTAATTTTATTTATAGCTCGCGGTGCATTTTTCTTAATGGAGTCCTTGAGGAAACTGTTTTGCATTTTTGCCCGTTTGTTTTTTCACATTCTGTTGACTCATTCCCCTCTAGGAGGGGCAGCAAGAAAACTCGTCTGACGTGTGCGTCCTTGGGTAGCATCCCATCAGTTCATAGACCAGTGGTCTGTTGTACTTCTGCCTCAGTTCAGCAGTCCCCAAATCCCTTCCACCAAAAAGCGTTCCTCAGCCCCCTGACATTCATCATCCATCAGAGGCAGGGGCGAGTCCAACCCAGGGAACGTGGAGAGACCTGGTGGTGGTGCTCAGACCTGCGAAGTGGAGAAGGACGTGCTTGACCTAAGTTGGGGAAAGTACGTGAACAGTTTGCGGCCTGCAAATGGGAGCTGGCGGCAACACCTAGTCAGGGGAAAGACCCTCACTGTAACCCTCTAGATTTGCCTTTTTAAATAAGTGAATCTTTCCAAATGACATTCTTGAGGGCAGGAATGCTCCTAATAGCCTCTGTACACTGTAGCATCTGCTTTGTCCTCTGAAATTGTCCCCTTGATAGAGTAGAATTCCAGCCAGCTTTTTTAGGGGGCCCGGTGAGTGCTTCTGGCTGCCTGAGTGATACAGCTCGGCTGACATCCCCAGCTTAGAAAGCCAACTCAATGAGAAAGAATAGACCTCCATTTCTGTAATGATCTGTGTGGCCAACCCCGCTGAAGCTGGCCACGGATGGACTGATAATGCAAGCGGACAGTCGCAAAAACTTCCTCTGTTTAGGTGACATATTGAAATTTACAGCTTGATTACTGGTCACTGATATGTCCTGAGCAAAGGATGACAAAAATAATGTCTCCTGGCTCGGCGCCGGTGGCTCAACAGGCTAAAGTGCCAGCCACGTGAACCTGAGCTGGCGGGTTCGAATCCAGCCCAGGCCTGCCAAACAACAATGACGGCTGCAACCAAAAATGGCAATTGGTGGAACCAAAAAATGGCCGGGCGTTGTGGCGGGCGCCTGTAGTCCCAGCTACTTGGGAGGCAGAGGCAGGAGACTCTCTTGAGCCCAGGAATTGGAGGTTGCTGTGAGCTGTGATGCCACGGCACTCTATCCAGGGTGACAGCTTGAGGTTCTGTCTCAAAAAAAAAGAAAAAAAAAATGTCTCTAAAGGTAGGTGGTAAAAATCACTTTGTTACAACTCTCAAAGTCTTAGGACTGAATCCTGTGTTTTAGACAGCAGGCTGCATACACATTCACTTGGATATCATATATGTATTTTTTTTTCCTGGAAACAAAAACTTGATTTCTTCATTTCCTGAAACTAAATTTAATCAGGGATTAATGGTGACTCCCCAATGAATGAAAGTTCTTTACAGTCTCTTGTGGAAGAATTTTATTTTCTCATGAGGTTTCTTCAGTCAGTATTCTGTCTTCTCTCCCATATTTCTAGAATTTTAAAAATAACTCAGTAGGCGCTGTGCTTCTCCCAGCGCCCCCCCAACCTCTCCACCCCATCTCCACTTCTCCCTTTTTCTTGCAGTGAAAGTCTTTTCTCTTGGCGGTGACGTAGTTCTCTGATTTTCTTAACAGTAAGTGAAATTCTATTTAAAAATTTCTAGATGCTTAAGGCACATAATAATTAGGGGTTATTCCTGTCAGGAATAGAATCACCATATTAGAACCGTTTTTCCTCTGAGGCTACTAAAGCGGGAATATCCTGTTTAGAGGGTTTGCCTCTGTGGTCTTTTTTTAAAATGATGGTTATGTAATGTTCGGTTTCACTGGCTGGGAGTCAGGAAGCTGGCTTCTTTGCGCACGCCTTGTGTCAGGTACCTGCAGGGCTGAGTGGCCAGTAGAAGTACCTAAGATTTGTCCACAGGGACTACTGCCTGGGAAGTGCCCGGCACAATGGCAGTTTGGCAGATGCTGAAAGAAAATGACTTTATCTTTTCTTTGTATAGGGATGGGTACATCACAGACACTGAATAAATATGTGTGGATTGACTTCAAAAGGACACTTACTCTGAATGGGTTACAGCAGTCCTTTATCTGATGAGCAAGCCTCCGACGCCTGGCTTCTCTCTCTGGCACGTCCTCGTGGGTGGAGAGAGATTGCTACCCAGGATTTAAAAATTAATTCCTTAGCAGGAGAAAACAGGTGGTTAACATGAAAGAAGTACCAGGATGGAGGAAGATCAAGTGCTTTTCAGAGGAGAACAGCAGGGGAAGGTTATGACCTGACCCATCTGTGCCAATGCACAGATGCTTAAGAAGGTGGGATTCAGAAGTTAGCACCAATGTGGGACAGGGACAGGCTGATTATTAGATGGTGACAGCAGAGGGGCTTGCTTTGCTAAAAAGAGAATTATGTCTAGTAGATGAAACCATGAATAGAAAGAAACTTGAAGGTGAAAAAATGGTGGAGAACATTTGGCTGAGAATGAAGTTAAGGAGAAACAGGGGTTGTTGTCCATATTGGGCATTTTGCTGAGGTCTTTTCAGCCTGCTGACTCTTTGCCACAGAGGCAACTGCAGTGATAAATGGAAGCTTTTTCTAGATAGATAATCTGCAGAAAGTTTAAGAGCGTATCAGTTGATTTCTTGCTCTGCTTTTGTTTAGAGTTTCATTGCTTTCTTTTTTCTTTCTTTCTTTTTTTTTTTTTGAGACAGAGCCTCAAGCTGTCACCCTGGAGAGAGTGCCTTGGCATCACAGCTCACAGCAACCTCCAATTCCTGGGTTCAAGCGAGTCCTTTGCCTCTGCCTCCCAAGTAGCTGGGACTATAGGCGCCAGCCACAATGCCCGGCCATTTTTTGGTTGCAGCCGTCATTGTTGTTTGGCGGGCCCGGGCTGGATTTGAACCCGCCAGCTCAGGTGTACGTGGCTGGCGCCTTAGCCCGTTGAGCCACAGGCACCGAGCTGGTAGATATCATTTTGAAACCCAGGTTACAGAAGGCACTAAAGTACAAAGAGGTAAAGTAACTTGTCCAATGTGATATATCCAATATTTGCTAATCTTTTTTTTTTTTTTCTGAGACAGTCTCACTTTGTCACCCTTGGTAAAAGTGCCATGGTGTCATAGCTCATAGCAACCTCCAACTCTTGGGCTCAAGTGATCCTCTTGCCTCACCCACCCAAGTAGCTGGGACCATAGGCAACCACCACAATGCCTGGCTATTTTTAGAGACAGGGTCTCTCACTTGCTCAGTCTGGTCTCCCATTCCTGAGCTCAGGCAATCTACCCACCTTGACCTCCCAGAGTGCTAGGATTACAGGCATGAGCCACTGCACCTGGCTATTTGTTGCTCTTTAAATAGGCTGTGACATGCCTGTGAAGTAATCTTAAAGAAACGTGGTAGTGACCCTGGGATGCTTCTCATAGGTTTTTTCTGTTTCTGTTTTTATTAGTAACCTCTTAAAAGTTTTGTTCTTATGGTTCATTAATAATGTGGTATCTTTTGAATATAACTTTCTAAATGCTTATTTGCTCTATTAAACATTTGTTTGTGCAAAAAGAATTACCTGGTCTTGCAATCACAATCAACATTTTAATTAGTTTTGGAAATCATATTTTAATAATCTAACAGTTGTATGTTAGCAACAACCTTGGCAGCTTGGCACCCGTAGCACAGTGGTTATGGCGCTGGCCACCTGCACCGAGGGTTCAATCCTGTCCTGGGCCTGCTAAGCAACAATGGAATGGTAACTGCAACAAGAAAATAGCCGGGCGTTGTCGTGGGCACCTATAGTCCCAGCTATTTGGGAGGCTGAGGCAAGAGAATCATTTAAGCCCTAGAGTTTAAGGTTGCTGTGAACTGTGATGCCACAGCACTCTACTGAGGGCAACATAGTGAGACTCTTGTCTCAGAAAAAAAAACCTTGGCATATTAGAACTAATTGGCAGTTTGATAGTGTCACTGTCTTTCTTATTAATTCCCCTGTCTAATTGCCAGATGCATACAATATAAAAATGAATGAGGTGAAAGATAACTTGAAATGAGAATGACTCAGCCAAACTCTCTCTTTAACAAAGATGAAGATAATGGAATTTTATATTGTTTCTGACAATACTGAGTCTAGTTTCATGGCTCTTTTACACTCTATAGCAAATCTTTGCTGCATAAAATCTTTTAAGAGCTTCTCATTAAGCAGCTCTGTCCTAAAATAACAAAATAATAATCGTTCTCCAACTAGAAAATTTATGGAAAGTGATGTTTGATGATCACAGCGGTGATTGGTGACATGTAAAATTTCAATATGGTAGACTGGATCTATTTGAGGAAAGAACAGAGATTTAGAACTTAAGTCTCTTTCACTAAGCAAGTCTAATGTAAAATTTCCTACAGGACTTATCTCCATTACATTTAAACAAGTGGTGATTTAGAGAGGAGGAGAAAATATCTGGCAAGAAAAGGAAAAAGCTCTTGAGAGAGATTAGAGAACAATTCAATTCAGTGAATATTTACTGACTATCACTTATAGTGTAAGGAGTTTCACAATTCAAGAAAGGAGAATTAACACTTTTTTGGTGCTTTCCTGTGTGGCTAGCACTTTACATATTTTAATTTATTTTTTTCTTGCCTCTGTTCTAAGGTAATTGCTATCTCCATTTTACAGATAAGAATACTAAAACCCTTTAAAAGTCTAAGTAACTTTCCCAAGTTTAGTTTAGTAAAGGAAAAAGCAGGACTCCTATTCATACCTGTTGGTGTCAAAGTCTATATTAATTTTACTTTCAAACATATTACCTCATTTTCATTCAAGAATTCTAACAAGTAGGATACTTATTACCCCCCTTTTTTTTTTGAGACAGAGACTCAAGCTGTCGCCCTGGGTAGAGTGCCAGTGGCATCATAGCTCATAGCAACTTCCAAGTCTTGGGCTCAAGCATCCTCTTCCCTCAGTTTTTCTATTTTTAGTAGAGACTGAGTCTCATTTTTTGTTCAAACTGGTCTGGAGCTCATGAGCTCAAGCTATCCACCCGCCTCAACCTCCCAGAGCGCTAGGATTACCGGCATAAGCCACCGCACCCAGCCTATTCTTTTTTTTTTTTTTTTTTTGGTTGGGGCTGGGTTTGAACCCACCACCTCTGGCAAATGGGGCTGGCGCCCTACTCCTTTCAGCCACAGGTGCCGCCCTATTCTTTTTTTTCTTGATGAAGAAGTTAAAGGTTCAGAGAATTTGGATAATGTACATGGAAATCACGTGACTAGTAAGTGCTAGAGCTAGGAGTTATGTTCAGTGCCTTTTTACTAAGTTCTTGCTATGTACCAAGCCTATTACAGATTATCTTACAAGACTATGAATAAGTACTGTTGTCCACTCAAAGCAAATGAAAAAACCAAACCTTTCATACAGTACTGAGTGATCCAGAGCAGTTTTTACTTCCTCTAGCAGTTCAAAGACATAATTATAGAAGGGTACATGGAGCTACAAATGCTAGAAGAAGGAAAGTCAGTACAGTCAAAGGAGGAACCAAAAAATAATGGCCTTGCCCTTGAACTGGCTCTTTATGCTTAGATGATAAATCAGCTTACAATAGTAATTTGGGCAAAACAATCAGAAGAAGTACATCTTCATCTTAATCCCTACAATCAAGCAGTAGGTGGGTCCACATTTCAATCTGTGAGCCCCAGAGACTTTACATGACAGTTTGTACAGAGTACAAATGATCAGATGTGTTTGTCATGCCTATCAGTGAAGAGATACAAATTCTGATCTTTTGCATGCTTGGCTCAGCAAGAACAATCGAGAGTAATCAATAACATAGGTTGGATCAATGTGTGAGTCCGGTTATACTAACAGAGAAAAAGGAAACCATTTCAAAATGCCTTTAGCAACCCAGTCTACAGATTGTTATTGGTGTGACTATTGCTGAAACAGGTGTTGGGTTCATAAATTTGCATAACGAAATGTTTTTCTTGTGGCAGCAGCCCATGCAATAATTGGTGCCATCTGTATTTATCTGAAGGTTGGTTTCTAATATGAATGCAGAGAATCTTATGCTTTCTAATTTTATAATGCCCATTTTATTCTGAAGGTGCCTGATATTGGAGAGATATTCATCATTTTCAAGGAAAATGTTAAAGTAATAACATATGTTACTTTTTCTTCAGGGATTATTTTCATTTCTCACTACTTGAAACAAAATCAAGGCCACAACACCTGCAGAACTGATTCTTAAGAACAGTAAGTGGGGAAGAAGCAGCTAGGATAGAAAACCAACAGGTCTTGGCAACACATTTACAATACTCTTTTGAAAGACTGTGCTTCCACTGGAACTTTGCTGGAAGTTTTCTCTCATTTTTCTTAACCAGTTTGTACAAATTGGAGTCTGGCATAGACTTCTTATGATCTCCGGCTCACCCGTTTTACCACCCGAGAAAGCAGAAGCCTTTGAGTTGCAGTTTCATCTTAAATCTATTTCTAATGTGAGGGAAATAAAAACCCAGAAATTGTGTGAGAGAGCATAGTGTTTCACAATCTGAACGACACAATGGAACAATCTAAATAATGAACATCTTAAAACCATAGAGGTGGTCCTTTTCAATAAATGCCATAAAATTAACTTTATGGCTTTTGTAATTTAAGCATATTATAAAATTCTAAGACAAATAACTGCTATAAGTGGACCGTGCCTGTGTTCTTTCGATGTTTTGTATTTTTTATATTTACAGGTCCAAGATGACCTTTATCAATTAAAGGAAAAATTAACAGAATTCTCACCTGAAAAAAAAGGAGACACACTAGACATTCAAAATCTTGAAACAGCAATCAAAAGGACTGAAATAGGGTTAAAAGTAAGTAGAGCTTTAGATATTAAATAAAATGCTAGAAGCCTGTAGAAGGGAGGAATTGTTGCACAACCCTGTGTAATTATTTAACAGAGTTGGATTTATTTTAGGGCAGTTATCAGCATTCTTATTTTGTTTCTTTAAAATGATAATGCTAATTATTAACTGATTTGTCATGTTTCACAAATAATTTAAGTGACTAAATATAATATTATGAAGTGACAACTCCCCAAATGTTTTTTTTTTTAATTTGTTTGGTTTTTTTGAGACAGAGTCTCACTCTGTCACCCTCAGTAGACAGCAGGCAGTTGAGCACAGCAACCTCAAACTCTTGGACTTAATTGATTCTCTTGTCTCAGCCTCCCAAGTAGCTGGGACAGCAGGTGCCCGCCACAACACCCAGCTGTTTTTTTGTTGCAGTTGTCATTGTTGTTTAGCAGGCCCTGGGCCGGGTTTGAACACGCCAGCTTTGGTGTATGTGGCCGGCACCTTAACCCCTGAGCTATGGGCACCAAGTCCCAAAATGTGTTTTGATAAAAATAACTTAGAGCTTAAAATACAATTACTATCAATCCAACAATATGTCTAACCAAAAATAATTCATACCGATACAATGCAGACTTACTGGGAGTTACCAGAATTCTAAAAAATAAGAGTTGACTTTTCCCTAAGAGCTTCATTATTTTGAGTTATTCATTTTGGTAATTTTGTAATCAGTGGATAAAACTAAAGAAACGTACCAGTTTTGGAACAGAGAGATAAAGTGGGTAGGAACTTCATCATTATAAAGGTAAGGGCAAGGGTGGCCAGGTTAATATTCCTTTTTGAAATAAGGATGCATTAGCTAATGAGATTCATTTTCCAAATAAAGTCCATCTCCATCTTCTTGACATCATATTTTCAGTGTCTCTACTTTTGCTTCAGACTTTCCCTCTGTTGTGTTAGCAGCTTTATCTCTTAGCTCCTGAGGCTGAGAAATACGTGTTTTGTAGCCCCTGCAGGGTAGCACATCATCGTTTTATATTACCTGACCATGATTACCAGCAAGAGGCCATTTTAAATAACCTGTTACCTAAAGGCCAAATGCTTTCCTTGGATGCTTCCTTGAAGTTCCCATAAGAGAAAGACATTACTACATCTCTGTATTAACCTAGTTCCTGATTAAGCAATATACTGACTATTGTGCACAGTTTCATTTTTAAGACATGCTACAGGTCACTTAGGCTTTGAGTTTTCATTATTTATTATTCTGTTTGGGATAGTTGAAGCAATTTGTCCTTAAGATGCCTAATGATACCTTAGGTAAGTAATAACACATACTACGTTGTGGTTTTTGGCTTAATTACACAATTCAGAGTGTTAACCTAATGAATTTAAGGAAATTATCTGAGAATCTTAAGTCCACTATAGCCTAAACTTTGACTTTCCTGTAACAGGTCCACATCGAGAAGTATTTAAATGCTGTAAACCAGCGTGTGTTAACGACTCCTGTTAATGATGAGAGCTTTTATATGCCTGGGGCTTCTAAATGGTAAGTAAAATAGCTATTTTTTTTTATTGTTGGGGATTCATTGAGGGTACAAGAAACCAGGTTACACTGATTGCATTTGTTTGGTAAAGTCCCTCTTATACTTGTGTCTTGCCCCCAAAACGTGTGTCACACACCAAGACCCCCTCTCCCCTCCCCACTTTCTCTCTCTGCTCTTCCTTTTCCCACCCTCTCCCTCCTTCCCACTCTCTGCTCTTCCTTTCCTCCAACCCCCTCCTTCTCTCTCTCTCTGCTCTGCCCTTCCCCCACCCTCCACCATGTACTAGGTCATTAACTGTCCTCATGTCAAAATTGAGTACATAGGATTCGTGCTTCTCCATTCTGTGATGCTATATTAAGAATAATGTTTTCCACTTCCATCCAGGTTGCTACAAAGGCTATAAAGTCTCCTTTTTTAATGTCTGAATAGTATTCCATGGTATACAGATTCCACAGCTTGTTAATCCATTCCTGAGTTGGTGGGCATTTAGGCTGTTTCCACATTTTGGCAATTGTAAATTGAACTGCGATAAACAGTCTAGTGCAAGTGTCCTAATGAAAAAAGGATTTTTTTCCTTCTGGGCAGATGCCCAGTAATGGGATTGCAGGATCAAATGGGAGGTCTAGCTTGAGTTCTTTGAGCGTTTTCCATACTTCCTTCCAAAAAGGTTGTATCAGTTTGCAGTCCCACCCAGTTGCTG
>CAUYRH010064594.1:0-14990 GCA_963574655.1 Perodicticus potto
ATTTTTAGCATTTTTTTTAATTTTAAATTTAAAAAATGTTTTTAATTTTATTTTAATTTAATAAAAAAGGAAATAAAAATAACAAAATAATCTATATTTAAAAAGCGCCCACAAAAAAAAAAAAAAAAAAAAAAACAAGTAAATAAATCAGAAACACCAATTCAATACCAAACCATAGATGGGGTATGAGGAAGCAAAAGAGCAGCCTAGCTAGTAGGGGGGCAAAAAAGCAAAGATCAAAGAAGCTTCCTTAGGTTCCTTCATATTCTGTTGACTGACCAACTAATATAAGGGAATTTTTCAATACAACTAATATGTAATCCATATTTACCCTTCAGCAATTTGATAAGGACTAATTAGAGCATTAGACTGTAAAAAATAATGTTGAAGGAGATAGAAGAATCTCATACCCTGGGGATGTCCAAAGATGTGGTACTTTTCCATCTGGCTTTATAATTCCACAGCAGTGTTTCTAACATTTTCTGTAACTAACTACCATAAGAATTCTTGTTATCTTCCTATCATGATTACCCAGTGCTATTCCTTTAAACCTCTCCTACATTGCCCTATATAGGCCTTTTTATCATCTAATGCAAGACTAATAAATCCAGCCAGACTTCACTTCCTTTTTAAAACACATTACAAATTAAACTCTTCTTTTATTGACATTAGTTGTCCTTATTTAACCACAAATACAGGAGACAGAATATATGAATGTTTGCTTATTACAGGCATTCTCACCAAGGAAAGCACAGGATAATGACCACAATAGTTTTAAAAAGTAGAAAATTAATTAACTGTACTTCTGTAGATAAATTTATTCTCAAAGTTAATGATTTATTTAATTAAAATCATTTTCACTTAATTGAGTGGATATCTGGTACATTTAATAAGCCTAGTTTTCTAGTGAGAAATGAAACCTTCAAAAAGAAAGAAAAATATTTACAATTTCAGACAACTGTAAAATAGTCCATGTTCATTGTAGAAAATTTGGAAAATACAATGTATGAAAATTAGTATAACTCTGTAATTTCACCCCTCTGAAAAAAATATTATTGGTGGTGGAGCTGGAATAAGATGGCTGGATAGAAAACTCCAGTGATTGTCCCTCTGCATGAGCATCAAAGTCAACAACTATCCACATAATAATGCACATTTAGAAGAAGCAAAACAATGTGAGCAATCATACTACTTGATTTAACATTGTATCTGGGAAAAAGGCACTGAAGATGGCAGAAGAGTCTAATATTGCCTATGCTACCCTTTCCCCATGTCCCAGCACTGTCACCCACACTCCTGGTGGAGATAGAATCTGTGTGTCCAGTTGAAGGAGAGTGAAGTGATTGTGGGACTCTTTGAAACATAAGGCTGCTCTGGCATAGGGCAATACACCAAAGAGCAAAATTCTGCCAGTGCCCATGGAGGGAGAATTTAGACAAGCCTTTCCAGAAAGAAATTCTTCACCCTAAAAATGAAACTTCAGCTAGCCAACCACCAGTAGACAAAAATCAGCCTGAGGCCTATACTAAATTTATAGGGCAGTCAGGCCATGAAGGCTGCAGCCCTGTAAAAGTCTTTTGGCTATGCTACCTTAGAGCCACTGGTCTTGGTGTGTATGTGACCCAGTTAAACACCAGCAGTAGCAACTGAGCCAGTACGTGTGTCACCCCTCCCCCAACTCCAAGCAGTGGAGCTTAGGGAAAGTCTTGTTCCATTTGGGGAAAAGAAAGGCAATAGATCAGAGGACTTTATTTTGCAACATGGGTACCAGCTCAGAGACAGTAAAATAAGATACTAAGTAGATTTCTAAAGCCCCTCAGTTTCGACATGGCTCCTAGAAGGCATTTCTGGATTTGCTGGGCCAGAAGGAAACATGCTTCCCTGAAGGGAAGAAACTAGTCCTGGCAGAATTCACCAACCAATGACTAAAAAGCCCTTGGACTATGAATAAACACCTCAGGTAGCCAGGCAAAAGTCACCACAGCCTTTGGGTAAGACTGGACTGACTTCAGGTATGACCCAGTACTGATGACCATGAGGGAGTACCCATATCACTCCCTCCCAATTCCAGAAGCCCAGCACAGAGAGTGAGATAAGAGAGGGTGAGAGACTTTGCCTGGTAATCTAAGTAATTCTCCTATACCTTACACAAGCCACCAAGGTGATACCACCAGGAGTCTATAAGAGTCATAGCAGTACTGAGCTTGGAGAACTACGACTACTGATATGGCTGTAGTGACCAGAAACTTAGACCACAATACTCAGTTCCATATGATCATCTGGAAACATTTCTCAAGAGGATGGTTTAAAACAAGCACAGACTGTGAAGATTAAAATAAATACCTAACTCGTCAATGTCCAGATATTGATGAACACCCAGAAGCATAAAGAATATCAAAGAAGATAGGACCTCACCAAACCAAATAAATAAGGTACCAGTGGCCATTCCCAGAGTGATGAAGATAGCTGAACTTTCTGGGGAAAAAAAAATTCAAAATAGCTATCCTGAAGAAGTCCAGTGAACTTCAAGACAACACAGAGAAGGAATTCAGAGAAATTTATAGAGATTGAAATAACAAGAAAAGCAGATATTTTAGAGCTTAAGAATTCAGCTGACACACTGAGAAATTTATCAGGGTCTCTCAACAGCAGAATTGTAAGTAGAAGAAGGAAGTAGTGAGCTTGAAGACAGAAAATAAAAAAAGAATAAATGAAAAGGAAGCATGCCTATAAGATCTAGAATATATCCTCAAAAGAGAACGCCAATTATTTAAAAGAAGGTAGAAAGAGAAATTGCAGTAGAAAGTTTATTCAAAGAAACGTTATAATAACAGAGAACTTTCTAAAACTAGAAAAATACAACAATATTCAGGTTCAAAAAAGTCATAGAACACCAAGCAGATTTAACTTAAATAAGACTACCTCAAAGCATTTAAAAATCAAGCTCCCAAAAGTCACAGATAATGAAAAGTTCTTATGGGAAGGAAGAAAAAATAAAATAATGACATATAAACAACTCCAATACATATGGAAGCAGATTTATATGTAAAAATGTTACAGGCCAGGAAGGAGTGGCATGATATATTCAAATGCTGAAGGAAAAAAATCTAAACCCAGGAATATACCCTTCAAACATGAAGGAGAAATAAAGACTTTCCCAGACAAACAAAACCCAAGGGATGTCATCATCACCAAACAGGAAATGCTGAAAGGAATTCTTCAATATGAAAGAAAAGGATGTTATCGATCCATGAATGGATTAATAAATTGTGGTACATGTATACCATGGAATATTATGCAGCCTTAAGGAAAGATGGTAACTTTTCCTCTTTCATATTTACATGGATGGAGCTGGAACACATTCTCCTTAGCAAAGTATCTCAAGAGTTGAAGAAAAAGTATCCAATGTATACAGCCCTAATATGAAGCAAATTTATATGTTTCATGTGAAGGCAACACCCCAACTATGGCACAAGAAGACCGGGAACGGGGAGAGGGAGGGAAGGGGAGGGAGAAGGTGGGGGGAGAGAAGATAAAGGGTGGGATCACACTTGAGGTGCATCTTTGAAGGGTCAGGAGAAACCTACTAAATGCAGAACACAAATGTTTTCACACAGTAAACGAGAAAATCTCATAACATTATGTCGAACAGGTGGATGAAAATATTTCGGATTGTATGTGAGACCTGCACACTGTACCCCAAGATTCAACTAATGTACACAGCTATGATTCAATAAATAAATAAATACATACATACATACATAAATAAATAAAACCTAGTGTATCTGCAAATAAAATTGCCACCCCTGCTTTTTTTTAATTTCCGTTTGCCTGGATTACAGATTCCCATCACTTCACCCTGAGTCTATATTTATCCTTCAAGGTAAGATGAGATTCTTGTATTCAACAGCTATCTGGCCTGAGTTTTTGTATCCAGTCAGCTAACCTGTGCCTCTTAAGAGGACAGTTTAAGCTGTTCACATTAATTAAGAGTATTGATAAGCCTGGTAGTATTTTGGATGTCAAGTTTTTCAAAACTCCAGTGGACATTTTGAATCTTTTTACCACTGTGGATATTTGGTTTTGGTCAATAATTTCAGAGTGGGTTTACTTTGGTGGTAGAGCATTGTGCTGGTCATTATGGTGGAGGTGTCTGAGGATATCCTGAAGAGCTGGTTTGGTTACGACAAATTTCTTCAATGTGTGTATGTCATTAAAGTATTTAACTTCTCCGTTATAAATGAAGCTCAATTTGTCTGGATACAGGATCCTGGGCTGAAAGTTATTTTGGTTTTGTTTTAGGAGATTGAAGGTGGATGACCATCCTCTTCTGACTTGAAAAGCTTCAGCAATCATTCTAATATTCTTCCCCTTTTAGGTTATGATTTTCTTATATCTAGCTGCTTGCAGGATTTTCTCCTTCATATTAACTTCGGTGAAGTTAATTACTATGTGTCTAGAATATGCTCTATTTGGGTTGAGTTGTGCTGGGGTTCTGAAACTGTCTGCTATCTGAATTTCAGTATCTCTTGCCGTGCTTGTGAAGTTCTCCTCAAATATCTCTTGGAGTAGAGTATCTGTTCCTTTTGGATCATCCTCTTCTCTTTCAGGGATTCCTATAAGATGAATGTTTGCTCTTTTGGAGTGGTCCCTCAATTCTTTCAGGGAATGATCCATTTTTGCTCTCCACTTCTTTTCCTCTTTGAGCATTTGGGAGCATTCATAAGCTTTGTCTTCAATGTCAGAGAACCTTTCTTCTGCCTGCTCCATTATTTTACTGAGGAATTCTACTGTATTTCTCAGATCTTTGAAGGCTGTGAGTTCTTGCCTCAATGTGTCAAAATCTCTGGCAATTTTGTCTTTGAACTCATTGAATCTTGAGACAAGTTTTGAATTGCTCCTTGAATTTCTAATTCCAACTTTACCTCCATTCTTTTTATCTTATTTGCAATCCAAATTCTGAATTCAATTTCTGACATCTCAGCCATTTGCTTATGAATGGGATCTTCTGTTGTGTCTCCTTTGTCATTCCTTGGGGGAGTTGATCTACTGCAATTATTCATGTTGCCAGAGTTTTTCCACTGATTCTGCCCATGATTATTTTTCACCATTTTTCTAGAGAGGCTTGCAATGTGAAATTGAATTGAGGGCACCTGGAGTTGTAATTAACCAGCCCTTTACCAAAGAACTGGGACTGGTTATTGCGGCTTTTCCCTTAGAGCTTTACAAAGGTCCCATTCAGAATTACTGCCTGAAACTCTGGGCACCTGCTTGGCGTGGTGGGCCTGGATAGTGCTGACCAATATTCAGCTAGTCTCTGTCCAATCCTGGTGAATCAGTGGCTTTGGGTTGAAATCTCAGCTGTGGAGATATATAAAAAACTAAGACACCCTCTCCCCCCACAGGTGATAACTAGAAGGGGAGAATCCCACACTCCCACAGCAACACAGCCAGAATACAACCTTGGTGGGTCCCTAGGTAACCAGGCCAGATCAAGAGTTCCAAACCAATTGTCCCGATCCACACAAACATTGACCAGGTGGGAGAGTTCAAAAGGTCCTCAGCATCTAGGCAGTGGGGGTCAGCTGGAAGCTCATTTTGACCCTTTGTGAGGGACTGTGGAGCTGCCACTACTGTCAGGGGCAGGACTGCCATTGTTGGGGGTGGTGCTGCCTTCTGGGATACTGCTGTTTGCAGGTCACAGGAGCCAGTGGGGAGCTAGAGATCATTGCCACAGCCCACAAGGGTCACAGGAGCTGAGCAGGGAACTGGAGGGCAGAGCCACTGACCCCAGACCTGGAGGAGCCAGGCAGGAAGCCAGAGAGAAGAGTCCACCCTTCGGGGCTTCAGGGGTCACAGGAGCTGGGCAGGAGTTGCTGGGTGTGGGCCATGGGTCTCAGGAGCTGGGCAGAGTTGCCAGGTAAAGACCACAGATCACAGGAGCCAGACAGGGATCCAGAGGGTGGAGTTGCCATCTATGGGCCCTATGGGTCATAGTAACCAGGTGGGAGTCGCCTGCCCTAGTCTGTGGGCCACAGGAGCTGGCGGGGAGCAGGAGGGTGGAGTCTCTAGCTGTGGGCTGCATGGGTCTCAGGAGCCAGGCAGAAGTCGCCGCCATGGCCACCAGTCACAGGAGCCCAGCAGGGAGCCAAGCTGCCCACTGTGGGCTGCCACGGTCCCCGATGGTTGGTAGCGCAGGACCGAGCTATGATCTTTCCAACATGGGACAAGTCTCTCTCCCCTATAACTCCCCACCTCTATTAAAGTTAATAGTTTCAGTGCGACTGTCCCATAGCTCACGAGGTGTCCCTTCCTAGCAGAAATCTGCCAAACACTCCATATTTTGCAGGGGGTACTCTTCCAGATTGTCAGGAGAGTGGGGAGGGGTGGATTGGGAGTTCAGGAAGGTAGGAAGAATATTAGATCAACTTTTGGCTCAGACAAGAGACTGCCTGGACCTGCAGCAGTATCTTTCCATGGAGGGGATCCCGGCCCTCAGTTGTTCTCTCCCTTTTGGTGAAACAAAAGTTGCTCTGTTCTCTACTCTCCTTAAGCCGCTCTTCTGGAGGGGGAGGGGAAAGATTCCTGTCCTCTTTGGGATGGGTTTTGTACCTGAAATTTGTTTCCTTGGAGTCTCAACTTGTCACAGCAGGGGTGATGTGAACCTATCAATCCTCTCTCTCAGGTCAGCTCCCCATCTTCTGTATTATTGGGTTATTTCTGGCCATTATTTCTCCCTCTGGACAGGAGCCTCTGCCAAAAGCTGGCTTCACTCGGCCATCTTGCCTCCCTCCTCAGGCTCTTTATATAAATGTTCTCTTGACCTTAAGAGTCTATGATTATAATGAAAATTGCTATTACTTAAAAGGCCCACTGATTCATTCATCAGTGCATTCATTCAATAAATACTTGTTGAGTATTCACTCTGTTCTCAGTACTGAGATCAGTGGAAAACAAACAAAATTCTGCTTGTACAGCGCTCACAGTCTGTTAGGAATGATGATCTCAGCCTCTCTGAAGAAGAATTTGATAAAATTCAACACTGAATTCTAGTTTTAAGAACATGTACAGTATCTAAGATTTGGGAGGAAATCTATTTTGACTATATGATGAAGAGTGTCTGTCACTAAGGAGAATGGCATCCTCGTTGTAATTTACCAAGGTCCTGCATTATCTAGAAAATTAAACAAATTCAATGTAAAATTGAAATAGAGGTACAATTACTAAAAAAGAAGGGAACAAAAAATTATTAGAACCTAGTATGATTATAAATCCATAATATGCTCAATAAAACAAATTCTTAGAATTAGTAAAAAACAAAATCTTGCAAGCTGACCAGTTACTACAATGTAACAGCAAAATCTAATTTGAAGCTCTAAGGGAAATATTTTCATAAAAGCCATAAAAACAAACCAAAAAAACTCTCATAAATAGTGTCAGTACAAATATCAACTTAAAAGACAGCCTTTTAAGATGCTACCTACCCAAACTACAGAGCTTGTGTCAGAAAAGCTGCAAACTTTGCTGTTATATAAAAAATAAAAGTTGTATAAAGAGGCAAGTCTTTCTTTTAGAAGGGAAGAATGGATGTTCTAAAGAAGTTAATTCTTCCCAAAGTTATACATGCTGTGTAACTCCAAGCATAATTTTCCTGAGCATTCTAGTACATGTGAAGTTCCTTTGATTTAATGTAGGATTCTATTTACATGAGTCTAGTGTTAAGACTTTTTAAAGAGAATGAAGGAAGAAGCACAGTGATGCCCTATGAGATGCTTTGGGGAGGTAGAAAGCCAGAAAACCACACGTGTGTCCTGCTTGGACACGCTGCTCGGAGCTGAGACTCTGGAGTTCTGCTTCACTCTTGTTCTGCCTGTGGCAGGCCTTCAGGTCCCTGGCCTTTGCCCAGTTCTGGGTGATGGGTGGATTGGAGGTGAGGAGGAGGCAGAAGTGACCCTGAGTGCCCCCAGGTGCCAGGGGCTAGGTCAGGTTTGTGCCTGTCTCCAGGGAGCTCCCCACCCTCCAGCTTCCCAGCTGCAGGTGAGGATTCACTGCTCATCTCCCTTCCTCCCAGACTTGCCTCAGAGTACATGAGAGCCCACACAGGTGGCATGGGGGATGTGACGTTCCTAGATGTTTTTGTGAAGAGCCACCTGTGTGGCTTTTCCAGATACAAATGAGGTGCAGCCAGGAGGTCTGTGTCACTGTTCCCAGCCACCAGCCACCTGGCCTTTTTCCAGAAAGCCATGATGGGCCAGGACCTGCTGGGCATGCCGTGGTGCTTACCCACTTCATTCTTAACTTACTGTTTACATTTTGTCCAGAAACAAAACAATATCCAGAGAGAAAAACCTATACTTCTCCATCTCCCCTCACACTTAGGCAGCCTGGGAAATTTAGGAAGCTGTCAGGGCTTTAGGAGCTCAGGAAGGGGTGCCATAGGAGGGCCCAGAGTCTTTCCTCCACTCTTCCTACTTTTTCCTGACAGAGCACAGCCTTGGGGAATCAGAATGTCATCAGGAACCCTAAGGTCACCAAGTGCCTTCCAGGAAACAACCAGCACTAATGATGAGATGAGGAGACAGAAGTGGTGCTCTCAGAGGAGTCCAGGGAGCCACCACACCAGTCCTGGTCTGCCCACCTCTGACGTCATAGTACAGGACTGGAATGAGGCCACTTTCTTTTTAAAATTCCTGTTTTGAGTTTCTTTTGTACCAGCAGAACATAACTTCTAACACAAATGAATAGAAACCAAACACAATGCAAGATACAGCTTAAAACAAATAATTAGACTGGAAAACATCCTGTGTATGGAGAGCTGGATAGAGAAGGGGTTCTGTCCACAGTGAGATGGGATCATGGAGCTGCAGGCTTCAGACCTGCTGGGGAAGCCACCGGAGACACATGGGCTCACTCAGGCAGCAGCTCCTGCAACCAGGCTCAGGTGTCTGTCTCTCTGCAGGCCTCATTCACTTCATACTGTTTTTTGAGAGGGGATGTAGGTCATTTGGGTTGCTGATGTGTAAACAAGTACAAGGAAAATCTTAACCAACCCAAGAAATTCTGACACTATAAAAGCAGAGAAAGTCTTATTCGACTACATAAAAACTGAGAATGTTGCCATGGAAAAGAGTATTATAAACAGAGTCAGTCAAATCAAATGAATTAAATATTTTAGTAAAGACAGATCAAGATATATATATCTATGATATATCAAGAATGCTTGAAAATTGGAAAGAAAATAAAAAACAGCATCACAAACTTTGTAGAAATAGCCAACAAGCCTATTTTTAAAAGCTCAAAATTACTAGAAGTCAGGGCCTTGAAAATTAAATTAATAATGAGAGTGTAAAGATGAAAAGAGCAGTAAGCTGGTTAGAAGGTGACTCAGTGTGAGAACACAGCCTCCAGACCCACACACAGCTGGCTTTCCTTCTTAGCAGCAGGAAGGGTGGGAGGGAACTGAAAATCTGGATGAGAGAGGCCATCTTCATCAGAACTCCCTGTAGTGAATCTATCGTCTTCATGTGGACACCTCTCAGCCCACAAGGAAAGAGCCTTAGCTCTTAGTTCCCCTGCTGTATCCCTCTTCCCTTCCATTCTCCTATGAACACCAAAGATCTCCCAGCCACCTAGAACTGTTTCACCCTTGCATTTGGGACAAAGAAGAAAAGCACTGAAAAGAAGAGAGTGTTCTATTCTTCCACAGAGTGCTGATGGCCTTTTATTCTTCTTATTTTCTAAGCTGGACATAGGTGGCTTTCTAGTAATTATCTTCAACACTCAGCCCTCAGCTGCCCAGGCTATATAGGCCAGCCAGCATGGCAGGGTCTGGGAAGTGGCTGAAACACGGAGACAGAGCGTGTGGGAGTCAACAGGTCAAAGATGGTTGTGACCAGACTCACCCCACCAAGAAGGGAGTTCAGTGACCGTGTGCTGTATTTTGGGGAGGAAGGGTTTCAGCACTCAATTCAAGCATTTTATCCTAGGCTGACATCAGGGAAGTTCTATTAAATGGAGATTTGTTCTCCATAGGGAAGGACAAGTCTACAAAGCTTCCCAGCCCAGCTCAACTTCCAGAATGCACACAAAAATGAGAATATTTGTGCAGCTTAGCAGGGGAGAGAGGCAAAGCTGTGTCTGGAGGTGACCCACTCTTGGAGCTCTATCCACCCTGCAGCTGGAGTGATCAGTTCCTCAGAGCAGCTTTTCACTTGTCCTGAGTCCAAGTCCTGTCCCTGCCTCATAAAGAGCCCACCTCTGAGGCCCTGACCTTTGTAGGATGTTAGAAACTACACAAAGAAAGAGAAGAATAACCAAGACATTTTGTGAGTCAGAAATCAGATCTTTATGATAATATGAAGAGTTTATTATGACATGAAGAGCTTTATTACAACATGAAGAACTTTATTATAATATGAAGTAAGAAGGGAAAGAAGGTGTGTGTCCTGGCTGAGCATGTGGGTTGCTCAGTCCCACACAGAGTTCTTCCCAGGACTCTATGGCTAGGATCCTTGTCAACCCAGGAACCGGCTGAGGGAGGAGGATGGAGGACACACGAGGCTATAGCGATCTCTCTGTTGTTTGGATCCCTCAACAGCTCCTCTATGGTCAGGTCAGCAGCAGCCCCCAGAGCTGGGGCAGCAGCCAGAGGCCCCCAACCCCCTGAGTGTTCACACTCTCAGCAGTCAGGGCTCTGGTGCTGGCGCCATAGAAGAACCGGGGTCTGTGGAGACTCAGGCAGCAGCTGCCACCCCAAGAGCTGCAGTAGCCCTCAGAGCTGGAGCCACAGGACGCTGGGCACTGGGGAGACCATATGGAAGGGGGCTGGCACTGCTGCTGGTTTTGCTGGCAGGACATCCTGGCAGAGTTCAGTCAACCTAAAAGATAATAAAGAAACTCTTTAAATATTTAAAAACAAGTTCATAACTATATCTCTTTTAGTATGAATTTATACATCAAAGATGAGTGCTATTTAGACCATACGGTCACATCAGTAACCTGACAAAAACAACTTGAATCTTTCCCCCAGATAAAGGTACAGAGATTGGAAAATCACCAGAATGAGCTTCTAAGTCTTCCTTGCAGCGAAGCTGGGGCTGCACCATCCCACAACCTGCATAGAGGACTAGCAGCCCTGACTTGGCAGAGCTCTTAGTACCAGTCTAAGCTGCTGACCAGATGCTAGGGTACACACTGAGGGTTGCCCTGGAAAACATTTAGAAGTGAGCATTCCATCTTAAAAAACAAACAGGCCTAGTTTGAAGCATCTTCCAAGTTCCATGGGGTAAGTATTCCCACTGCAGCTGTTTTCAAGCTACCAATGTGAAGTCCTAAACCAAGATCTGGGGAAGATATGTGCAGGCCCTAGTCCACTGGAGCCAGGCCCAGCAAAGCTTGGGATTCAGGAGATTGCAGGCCAGCTGAGTCTTAGCCTGCTCAGTACACAGCTCTCTATCTCCAGGCTCCCTCCCCCTTCTTCCCAGGCCTCTGGTCTGCTCAGACCCCGCTGGCCTCCCAGGTTCCCACTCACCTTGGCCACACACAGAGGAGCAGGGGCAGAGCCATGGACCATCAAAGCAGATGAGGCACTGGGGCCCAGCTTACCCTTTATAAGGCCCAGGCTTGGCTTCTGGAGGGCAGGAGGTAGCCCTTGCACAACCAAGCATGTGTGGGTCATTCCTCACATTCTCCTGCCTCCTCCTCTCTGCAATCTAAGGAGATCATGGGAGCTCTCCGGACCCTCCTCTGTGGGTGGAGTCAGGAGGGGCTTTAGCTAGTCACAGCCTTCCCAGGCTGGGACCCCCAGGAGTTGACTTGGGTACCCAAGGAGCCAGCACCTGGGTGAACTCTGAGCCCTGTGCCACCTTCTTTGTCCTCTGAGGAAATGTTAGGTCTGACTTGCAGCATCCCCTGGTCCCCGGAAATACTTCATCATGGCTCCCTGCACCCCAGGCAGTTCCCTCCCACGTCCTTCTATGGACACCCTCTCTCCTCCCTCCACTCTCAAGCCCCTCACCCTCACCACATGTTCACGCTTCCTTGTGACATGTGAGCCTCACTGTGAAAAGTAGATTTAGGAGGAAATCTGTGTTTATTCTGCTGTCCACTGCAAGGAAGATGCCGAAGGAAGGAAGCTGCCTTATGACCAGCAAAGGGATTTAACCTCGTCCTTGAGAGCAACACAGGGAGCGCGAGCGAGAAGGCAAGCGAGAAACAGAAGGAGAGAGAGGGACACGCGCTCGCACACACAGACACACACACACACACAGAGTGAAAAAGGCAAGTCACCAAAACCCATCTCCAGTCTCCTCCTGGGGGCCCCAAGCCCGCCACTGTGCCACTTTGCATCCCGTGCAGGAGGAGACATTAACGAGACCAGGTAAGTGTTGTTATCGGTGAATTTTTAAGGACACAGCCACTATTTCCCAGACACATACTCACACTTATGTGCATGTTTGTGAATACTTCTGTTTTCTCCGTCTGATTGAAAAATCACAAGCAGCTGCAGCTCCATGGGTGTGGTCACCAGTGCTCCATCCAACGGGAAATGACAAGATATTTTTTGAAGGCAGAAATGCAAAGATGTTTTCTTACCTGTTGAACAGAAAATACAGAGAGGCCTTTGAGAACACCTGAGAGCCAGAGATGACGCTTGTGCCCATGGATTGATTAAAATGGCCAAGCCTGTCATTGTTGGAACAGAAATGTAAATTATACACCTGTGACTGGAAGATTAGACTTGCACAGCTGTTCACAGGTATCATTGTTAATGCTACATGTTTTGGCAAAAGGCAAGAAAGTCCATTCTCACCACTTGTATTCAACATCATACTGAAAGTCTCAGGTATTAAAATAAGGACTCCTGCAGGCCCAATTGGCGCCCCGCAGGGCCTTGGCCTGCTGCCAGCAGCAGCAAGGAACTCTGCAGGGACTCCCACGGCTTTGATAGGTGCTCGCCTTGGGGCCACCAGCAGCAGCCATGAGCTCCGCCAGGCCTTGGCCCACCACCAGCAGCAGCCAGGGACTCCACTGGGAACTGCCAGGCCTCTGCCTGCCTGCCCAGGCCAGGAACTCTGGGAGCCAAACAACCCGCATCCTCCCCTACCTTATCTGCCTCCACACTGGCCTGCCCGGCTGGCCAGGGACTCATGAGGGGTGCAACCTGTGCCCTCTGTCTGGAGCCCTCCTCCGAGCCAGAGACTGCTGGAGGCACAGGCTCCCTTTGCAAGGCCACCGGGTGCACCATCCAACTCCCTGCTGCTTGATCCCAGTGTGCCACACTCTGGAGCTACTCCCACAGCCAGAAATCTCTGGCGGGGGCATTCCCAGAGGAGCTACCCAGGGTCACTCCCTACAAAGGTCCAGCAACAACAGAGTGATCCTGCCAGGGTCTGATCTGAGAGAGATACCTCCCCAACTCTGAGGACTGTCATAGGCAACAGTGAAAAATAATCATGTGGCAGAATCAACAGAAAACAGAAAAACTCTTGCAATATGAATAATCAGAGTAGATAAACTCCCCCAAGGAATGACAAGGTAGATACACCACAAGACCCCTTGCATAAGCAAATGACTGAGATGTCAGAAATCGAATTCAGAGTCTGGATAGCAAATAAGATCATTGGAATGGAGGAAAAGATGGAACTAGACTTTCAAGCAGTAATCCAAAACATGACCCAAAAGATGTCTCAAGAGTTCAACGAATTCAAAGACAAAATGACCAAAGATTTTGACACATTGAGACAAGAAGTTGCAGCCCTCAAAGATTTGAGAAATACAGTAGAATCCCTCAGTAACAGAATGGAGCAAGCAGAAGAAAGGATTTCTGACATGGAAGACAAAGCTTTCAAACACTCCCAAACTTCCAAAGAGGAAGAGAAATGGAAGGCAAAAACAGATCATTCTCTCAGACAGCTCTGGGATAACTCAAAGAAAACCAATATTTGCCTCATAGGGATACCTGAAAATGACAAAGTGGCATCACAAGGCACAGAGTCTCTTCCTTATGAGATTATGAAAGAGAACTTCCCAGACATGCCAAGAGATTCTGAAATTCAGATAGCAGACAGTTTCAGAACCCCAGCACAACTAAATCCAAATAAGTCATCCCCCAGGCACATCATAATTAACTTCACTAAAGTTAATATGAAGGAGAAAATTCTGAAAGCAGCCAGATGTAAGAAATCCATTACCTACAAGGGAAAGAATATTAGAATAACTGCAGATCTCTCAGATCAAAACTTTCAAGCTAGAAGAGAATGGTCATTGACTTTTAATCTCCTAAAACGAAAGAACTTTCAACCCAGGATCCTGTACCCAGCTAAACTGAGTTTCATTTATGATGGAGAAATTAAATACTTTAATGACATCCACATGTTGAAGAAATTTGCTATAACTAAATCAGCTCTCCAGAATATTCTCAGACCTATCCTCCATAATGACCAGCGCAATCCTCCACCACAAAAGTAAACTCACCCTGGGTGGTGGCTGTGGCTCAAAGGAGTAGGGCGAGGGCCCCATATGCCAGAGGTGGCAGGTTCAAACCCAGCCCCGGCCAAAATAAAAAAAAAAAAGTAAACTCACCCAGAAACTTTTTATCAAATTTCATCTTCCACACAGTGATGAAAGGATTAAAAATGTCCACTGCACTTTCTAAAGATTTATCATTGTTTTCAATTAATGTGAATGGTTTAAATTGTCCTCTAAAAAGGCATAGGTTGGCTGACTGGATACAAAAACTCAGGCCAGATATCTGCTGCATACAAGAATCTCATCTTACCTTAAAAGATAAATTTAGACTCAAGGTGAAGGGATGATCTTCTATATTCCAGGCAAATAGAAAACAAAAAAGCAGGTGTTGCAATCTTATTTGCAGATACAATAGGCTTTAAACCAACCAAAGTAAAGAAGGATAAAGACGGCCATTTCATATTTGTTAAAGATACTACTCAAAATGATGAGATTTCAATTATTAATATTTATGCACCCAA
>CAUYRH010064596.1:0-18435 GCA_963574655.1 Perodicticus potto
GTATTTAGAAGTTTTCTCCTAACCCTTCAAATATGTACCACCGGTGTAATCCCGCCCTCTATCCTCACTCCCCCCACCCTCCCTCTCCCTCCCCTTCCCTCCCTCTCCCCTTTCCCTATCTTCTTGTGCAATAAGTGGGCTGTAGCCTACACTTGAAAGATATAGATTTGCCTCATATTAGGGATGTATACATTGGATACATCTTTTGTATAACCTGGATAGAGTTGGAACACATTCTTCTTAGTAAAGGATCACAAGAATGGAGAAGCACGAATCCAATGTACTCAATTCTGATATGAATGCAATAGTTGAGCTAATACATTGGGGGGCTGGGGAATTAAGGATCAGGGAGAGGGAAGGCGGGAGGAGGAGGATGGTGACAGCGTATGACATACCTCTTGAGACAAGAGGGACTTTACCTAACAAATGCAATCAGCAACCTAATTCTTTTGTACCCTCAATGAATCCCAAACAATAAAATAATAATAATAAAAATAACATTCTAAAAAAAACAAAAAGCAAATGCAGACAAACGTTCCAGGAATCAGCACAATCACCTGGGCCCTAAGCAATGCTGTACTTTTTGGCTTCAGCAATGCATTATCAACTGAAGCAGGAGGGAGAATGCATAAATATAGGGTGCCACCAAGATGTTCCCTTGCTAGAGTTATTTCAGTACACTATCATTTCTACCACAGAGAAACAAACAAACAAACAAATAAAAAACATTTGCTTTTGTCTTGTGAATTGGGTTGTAGGACATCAAAACGAACAAAGTATATTATTGGCATAAAATAATATTAGCATCAATGGAAAGAGATTCAAGATATTTGGGGAGTGGGAGAAAATAGCTCGCATAATAGGAGGCCCACTGATTTCAGTTGATTTCACTGTAGCTGCTAAACTGTGAAATTTCCATAATAATATAGAATATAGAAAGCAAACAACAATTTTATTTGATAGGGAAATTGCATCTTGATACTGGATATTAAATTCTACAGCATATTCAATGATATTTTCAAAGCAATGAAAATGTAGACATATGTTTTCATTTTTAAACGCAGTTGTAATGTAAATAATAAATCCACCACAATTTGGCTGGTCCAGAGACTGCCAGCATCATTAACTCAGAAACCCAGAGATATAAACGCTCTACTTATCTTGCTATGCCCTCAGCCAGAAGTCTCCTGTAACTCTGTGGATGTTTATACATGCCCTCTGCTTCATCTACATTTCTGTCTTGCTTAAGGGTCTTCTGGGGTTCCCTATTGCTATTTGTATCACATTTTAACCAGTCATTGCTCCTTGATGCCCTTCTTTCTCTGTGCCTGTATCCTTTTTTATTTCTACTTCTCTCCCCACTTCTTCAACAACAAACCAAGCCCATCTTCCCTCAGCTTCCTGCTCCTGCCAATTACAGAAGATTGATTAAAAACTGGCCATATTTTTCCCTTCCTTATACTGATGCTCTTTGAAATGTGACCTTTCAGCTCTTCTCATCAAGAGGGCTAGACCCGCAGTTTGCTTGGACCAGGATGCATGCAGTGGGAGTCACAAAAGACTAGACCTCGACTAATCCTCAGGATGCCTTGAAACTCTCCTCTTGCTATGGAAATCAGCTCTTGTTAGCTTTCTAGAGAATGAGAGTCCATGTGGAGGAAAGTTAAGTTTCTCCAACAGTCACCAACCCCCAGAAGACACACATAGTCAACACAGAGTTGATGAGGCTGACAAGATCAAAACCACCCAGCTGAGCTCAGCCTAAATTCTTAACCTCCAGAATCACACACTGTTGTTCTAAGCCAGTGAGTTTTAACGTGGTTCGTTGCACAGCAAGAACAAATGGACATATCTTGTTTTCCTTTTACTTTTCTGCATTCATCACATCTGACAGAACACTATTTCTTCCAGGAATTCCAAAAACCTTATAAAATGACATTCACCAACCAAATTATACCTACCACTAACTCACATATATGAATGTATGGATAGACAGTTGGTCACCAAGCTAAAAGGACATGCCTGGGATTCCCAGTTTCTGCCACCACGACTTCTATGATCTTTTCTAGTTTTCCTTTTGTGCCTCCATTTGCTTTAACATGGGAATGAACATTTTAATTTGCTTACTATTGAGAAATTATAATTTTAGTAAAAGCTCACACCTGTAATCCTAGCACTCTGGGAGGCCAAGGCAAGTGGATTGCCTGAGCTCAACAGTTCAATACCCACATGAACAAAGTGAGATCCCTATCTCTACTAAAAAAAAAAAAAAGTAAAACTAGCCAGGCGTTAAGGCAGGTGCCTATAGTCCCAGCTACTCAGGAGGCTGAGACAAGAGGATTGCCTGAGCCCAAGAGTTTGAGGTTTCTGTGAGCTATGATGCCACAGCAGTCTACCCAGGGTGACTCAGTCAGACTCTGTCTCAAAAAAAAAAAAAATCTTCATGAATTACATAACATTCATTAAGCTTCCCAATTTTAAAGCTGAAAAATACTTCCTTTCCTTCACATTTAACTAGCAATGTGAAATACCTCTGGGAGACAAATAGAACTTAATCCATTGATACCCCTGTAGTTTATTAATTTCAACCCAGACAACCTATAAAATCTCAACTGTAGCTATTGTGAGGCAGGCGCTCTCAGATAGTGTTTATACCACTATAAATAACATTTATTCAAACTACAATATGCATAGCACCTTGCTCCTTATTTCTCCCTTAAAATACCTTGAAATCTTATCTTTGTACATGTGTTTTAATTGATTTATGACCAGAAATTAAATTTATGTATAACATTCACTCTTTTAATAAGAAGAAAAAAACTAAAGGCATCCCACCTACTGGCTTAAAAATATATTACAAGCCTGTAGTAACGAAAACAGTATGGAATTGGCATAAAAATAGACATACAGGTTAATGGAACAGAATGTAGAGTGTAAAAATAAATCCACACCTATATGGTCAACTAATCCTTAACAAGGGTGCCAAGAATACACGAGGAAGGGACAATCTCTTCAATAAATGGTGTTGGGAAAATTGGATATTCACATGCAAATAATGAAATTGGACAATTTGACCTCAAACTTTCACTGTACAAAAAAATCAATTCTAAAGGGATTAAAGGGCCTTTTCCTTGTATAGGAACAACAATGGGGGCCTGTTCACTGTCTGTGGTGACTGTATCCTGCTTTATAAACTTTCTTGGTCTGTAAACCTATCTTTCTCTTCTTCAATAAACTTTCTTTCACACTTGCCTTAAAAAGGAGGGGTGGGGGAACCAAAGACATATATATAAGATCTGAAACTGTTAAAACTCCTAGAAGAAAAAACAAAAGAATAACTTGTTGATATTGGTCTTGGCAAATATTTTTGATATGAAACCAAAAACGCAGGCAACAAAAGTAAAAATAAACAAGATTACATCAAACTAAAAACCTTCTTCACAGCGAAGGAAACCACCAACAAAATAAAAGACAGCCTAAAGAATGTGAGAAATTATTTTCAAACCATATACCTAATAAAGAGTTAATATCCAAAATATATAAAGAATTCCTGTAACTCAATAGCAAAAAAAAAAAAAAAAAAAAAGGCAAATAACATGATTTAAAAATGGACAAAGGACTCAGAGTAGAAATTTTGCCAAAGAAGACATATAAATGGCCAAGAGGTATATGAAGAAGAACCTCAACATCACTAATCATCAGAGAGGTGGAAATCAAAACAACAATGAATTATCACCTTGCACCTGTTTGAATGGCTACTATAAAAGAAGAAAACAAAAGAGAACAAGTGTCATCAAGGATGTGGAGAAGAGGGAACCTCGTACAATGTTGGTGGGAATCAGAATTGGGAAGCCACTATGGAAAACAGGGTGGAAGTTGTTCAAAAAATTAAGAATAAAACTGCCATAGAACCTACTGGGGGGTATATACCCAAAAGAATTGATATCAGGGTCTCAAAGAGGTATCTTTATTCCCACCTTTATTGCAGCATTATTCACAATAGCTAAGATATGGGAATAACTGAGTATCTACCAACAGATGACTGTATAAAGAAAATGCATTGCATACATACAACACAATCTCTTTCAGACGTTTTTCTAAAAAGAAAATTCTGCCAATTTTGATAAGGATGAACCCCGAGTACATTATACTATGTGGATATAAGCCAGACCCAGAAGGGCAAATGCTACATGGCACCACTTATATAAGGACCCTAAAATAGTCAAACTCAACAGAGGTCAAGAGTAGAATGGTGGTTGCGGGGAGTAGGGGGGTGAGGTGGGGAAGACAGGAAGTCACTAGTCAAAAGGTACAAAGTTTCACAAAAGAAGTAATTTTAAAAAGAAAGAAAGAATAAATTCACACCTTTATCATTGACAAATCCCCATTGGCCTAGCATAGCACTTGGCATGTAGGAAGAACTGAATCATTTTCGTTTGCCTGAATTTAACTTGAGCAGTGCTGCAATTATTTATATTAAAATATATTTTTAAAATATCAATATCATGTGGACTCTGCATACATTAACTATACTCATTTTCAGTTTTGTGGATAGTCAAAGCAAGATTGAGAAAATAATCTCATTTCTCATAAAATATATTCTTAGAACTGCCATCAGGAAGTATTAATGAGGACTAGACTTGATGCTAACAAAAACTCACAATAATAATGACTTAAGACAGAGGTTTATTTCTTTCTCGAGTAAGAATTCAGGTATAGGCAAACCCAAGTTGTAAGGTGACTTGCTCCCTTATGGTCTGGGGACTCAAGATCCTTTTACCGTCTAGCTGTGCTATTTCTGATGTAGAGCCCGGGCTTATAATACAAGATGATAGACAGAATTCCAGCCAGCGAACATATCCACATGCTAGGCAGCAAAATGAAGAAAAAGACAAAGGAAAAAAGGACAAAGGACACATGATGGCTATCTTTTAAGAGAATTACCTGAAAAAGCTGCTGAAATTCCATCAACCACAGTCATGGTGAAAAAGGGAGTCTGACAAAGCCTTTTTTAAAAATAGATCATATGCCCAGCTAGGATCAGAATTTTAAGGTGGAAAGAACAATTATCGTAGTATGTAACTAGCAGTTCTGCAGAATGTGCTCTGTGTGGGAGAGACTGTCCTTACATTTTCTCAGTGCATAAAACTGCACGTAACTTGCCAGTTTTCCATTTTGTCCTTGGTTTGCATAACGGCTACCCAACAGGCAGTCTCGACTTACAACTCCCCCCGTGGCACAGAGTGATAGCAAGTGATACTTCCACTTAGTAACTACCAGCTAGGACGCTCTTCTGTTGAAAAGGAAACCAAGACTAACATAAGTTAAGGGAACTTACTGTCGTGACACACAAGTGAAAAGTCGAGGATGGGACTCTTTTCTGGAATGGTTTCATTTGAGCTCCACTGAAGTCCCCAAGACCCGTGTTCTGTTCATCTCTCAGCTGGGCTCCAGGTTCCTCTGCTCTGGGCCTTATTGTTGGTCTACATGTAGTGTAAAGTGGCAGTGGTAGCACCAGCCCACATGCTTCCAGTCCTGGGCGGGACTGGGTCACGGCCAATGAGTGAACCAATCTCTGTAACCAAGGAGAACACAGCATGCCGATTTGCTGAGTCTAGTCGGCACCCATCCCTTTTGTTGGGGATGAATTTGACGCTTTCTAAATTGTGTGGCCCTACAGTGAGAGTGGTTCCCCAAAAGGAATTTAAGGTATCATTTTACCATAAAAGTATAGGTACATGGATCCTGGGAAGACAGAGAGTAAAACTGCTATGAAGACATATTTCACACCATGTGGTATTCGATTGGTATTTTCCATGACTCAAGCTATAACCACGTCCCAAGATAGGCCCAGGACCATGGGGCTAAGAATAAAAACAACTTCACAGGCTTGATGTGATAATTAAATTATGTAACATGTTCAAAATGTACGGTGTAACATTTCTAAGCAGAAATGTGTTAAGACACCATATTGTGAGGGTTACAAATTCCTGCTCCACCAGATTAGGCCACTAAAAAATCATCATCATCAATATTGTTCCTGGCAATCAGTGGTGCCCCGCTGGGGAACCGGGGAGTCTCTCAGCCAGGTCTTTCATGCCTTCTCCCTGCATTCTGTTCTCCGTTTTCATCCTAAATCTGTTTGACCTGAGTCTTTTCTATATCTTTCTCTGTTACGTCACTTCTATGAAAACATTTATTAAGACGACAGAATTATTAGTTCTTGTTTCTTCTATATCCCCAAGTTCTCATTGCACGTTTAAAGTCTTCATCGCATTAATTGCTAGGTAAATGTTCTACCTTCTAACACAGAGTCTCTGTAAAAATACCAGTTACAGAAGTTATCTGAAAATGAATTCACTTCTGTGAATTCTGCCTATACTTTCTGTCTCCACCTCTTCCTCGGGGAACTCTGAGAGAAGCTCACGGGTCCCAGGTTTGATCAGGAAGTGAACAGTCTCAGGTTGAGGCCAACCTGACCATGCACACCAGGACCGCTCCAACATTTCCTCAGCAGCACCTACCCTTTCATCCACTCTCTGTGGATTCAGCAGCTGCTTGGAAACGGTAAATAAGGATCATGCTCATCTACGAAGCAGTCACCATATCCCAAATACTCCTTGCCTGTTATTCATTCTTCCTTCAGCCCCCTGCATATTTATAATTTATTGTTCCATATCATGGATTTGGAAACTGAGATCAGAGGCATTCAATTTTTTGACAAACATCGTAGGAGAGAGAACAGTGAAACTGACTTTAAACCAGAGTTGTCTGATTGCATAGTCTCCACTTTTTCCACTCTGAAATACTGCAATTAAAAAGCTATTTCTTACAGATGCTGATTGGGTGGAAAGCGGTTTACTTTTACACTTGATAAATTATTTCAGATAGAATTGTGGTTATGTGTGGCGACTTTTCACCAGTGCACTGTCTCACTACAAATCAAAATGTACCACAGAGTCAGTGAGGATGCCCCAGAGGCAGGGAGTAGGAGGCCTTTTTGGATAGGGGCCCACTTGACCTTGGGCTGGGCTCCAGGATACCATGAACAGAAGATGCAGCAAAGCCCATGGTAGGGAATAGAGAGAGCTATGTATAAGGTCTGATGATTAAGTCAAACTCATTCTAGAAACAGGGCTGCATACCTCATTGGTGAATATCACGATTCACCTTCAAAGTACTTCTCTTGGGAAGCTATGCACCGACCGTAGCATCTAGCCCACCGTTTAAAGCAATTTTGGAATTCTTTTTCTGAAATGTCCGTGATAGCAGCCTTTGTATTACCCATAATGTCCTGAATGCTACCAAAACGCCCTCCTTTCAATATTTCCTTTATCTTCAGAAAAAGAAAAAAGTGATTGGTGGTCAGATCAGGTGAGTAGAGAGCATGTTCCAACGCAGTTATTTGTTCCCTGTCTAAAATGTCCCTCGTAGACAGGACTGTCGGAGCTGGTGCATTGTCATAATGCAAGAGCTGTGAGGCGTTGGCCAAGATTTTCAGCGAAGATTTTCCTCCTCGTTTTTCTCTAAGTACTTGGTCTGCTGGGCTTCTCGCAGTCAGCCAATGATTTTGACACAAAGTTCAATGGATTTTTGCAATGTTTCACCAGTTGTACTCGTTGTTGGCCACTCTGATCTCTCTTTATCCGTGATGCCTTTTCTCCCTCCAGGAAAATGCTTAATCCATTTGTCCATTGCTATTTTCTTCATGGCATTATCCCCATAAACTTGGACTAAGATGTCTGTGATGTCACTTCCACTCTTGCCAAGATTAACAAGAAATTTATGAATAGTTGTTCATTGCTCTGACATTCTCAAGATTGCACACAAAAACACGAGGCAACAATAATGAACACAACTCAGCAAGACACCAACACACATTGACACAAACGCAGCTGTGAGACGCTGGAGTCCCGAGGTTAGGAAGCCTTACGGAGTTGTTTGCACAGAGCTGCCAACGTAAGTGCACGGTGGCCAGTTTGCAGACGTAATTGTCAGACCTCTAGTTTGCTTTCATATCAGGCACGAAAAGTCGCTCTCAAACATTAGTTCACGTGCATCCCCGTCACGCAGAAGCTGGTTACTACACAGATTCCTGGCCTCCACCCTGGGTGATTCTTGCAGGTGATCCTTTACAGAATCGCTGTCCAAGATCTCAAAGCCCAACTGAGAATGCAGAAAGAAAGACGCAGGAAGGGTTGAAGGAGAAATTCAACCTCTTGAGCAATCTTAGGTTAGAACCATTTATTGGAAAGGATCATTTTGTACAAAAGTCTCCTGTCTTGCAGTGTTCCTACAAAGAAAACAAAAATCGCATAATCTTGGAAAAGATTGGATTTAATTATAATTTTGCAAATTAATTTATTGCAATGGAAAAGGTCAGTTTTTAAAAGAAACCTACTATGGACCATCTTAGAAAAAGAAGGACCTTTGTTAATGAAATAATTACCTTCTGATATGTCTAGTCGGGACCCTTGATGTTTCTTTAAATCGGATGTTCTCATAGCAGGACACAGGGCACTAATCAGGTTAGTCTAGATACTTAGAGAGTCAAATTGTCTAGTTACCAAGGCTCATTCTTATTTCCTGGACATTTATGGAGAGGCTTTCAGGAATCATTCAGTGATGGTCAGAGACCAAAAAAAAATATTCATTGTTCCTAAGTGCATTTTCCACAGAGTCTATATCTAAGTTTCTTACAGATAAAGGCAGTAAGAAATGTTTGGGTCCAACATTGCAACATAGTTTGAAATTCCTTTTTCCTTACTAAAATCCTAGCCAAAAGGCTTTCTTTAGTTTTGTATTAAATTATCCCATTTGGTTGGCTGCCTTAATCAACTTAACCGATTACTTACCAAATCACCATTTCCCTTTGTGCAAATAGCAAACATATCACAGCTCAGGTGAACAATTCCTAGGCCCTCACCCCTTCCTTATTTCTAACGGCTATGACTGCTTCCCACCCACTTTTAACAGTGTTCTTATCCATAACCTCAGGTTCAGATTCATGATGCTTTGCAGCTTTGTTATTTGGTTTGTCTAAAAAAATTTAGTAGTTTCTGATTTATATTTCCTACTGGGGGGAGAGAAGATTTCGGGGACAGTTGGGGAGGTGACCGAACAAAGCCAGTTGAACAGTTAATGCTTTAACCTTGCGTATAATTTATACAATAAACAAAGTCACGTGCTCTCCTAATAATTTAGATGTAAGCAAATGTTGATTTATTCAGGAAGGCTACTGCCAGAAGCAAAGCCTGCAGCACTAAAATTTGAATTAAACTAGGACAGAAGCAGGCTAGTCTATAATAACATTTGTATAATTTTATTTTTGCCCTTGGCTCAGTTCATTTCCTTGTACAGTAGATGCATGAAATTGGTTCTTCAGCCACCTTTAGCTGATGTTCATTGATATCTGGGCAGGCAGAGAAGCAAGAGAATGCACCTTTCTAAGCTTTGTGTTTTCAATCAGAAGGCCTTGAATTCCTAGGTCATTTCTGACAATGATTATCTTTCTCTGAATTGTTTTCAGCAAATATCTCAGAAAAGCTTCATTTAACCTAGAGATACAGCCCCCCTTTCCTCACTGTAAGGGGGCGCTTAGAACTGAGACAGTTAAATAGATGCAAATGTTGTGCTGTTTTTATTCCTTTATTCAAGCCCTGCGGCATGAAATCTGAGTTCTGTACTCTGCTTTCAGCAGTGAAATGAGGGCCTTAAAAAATTCTTCAAATGATGGTGAAAAATAAACATTAACTTGAAACAGTGAAGGACCAAATTCTCCTTTTACTATTAACCTTTGACTTAAATAAAAAATTAAAAACTACATTTTACAACTTACCACTTTTGTTAGGAACTGAGGCTCCTGTTGTGTGAGTGGGTTTAAGCCAGTAAATAATTTGTGAGCGCTTCTGAAAAGCAGATGAAGTTTTCAATCCAAACAGTAAAACTTGTTTTTTCCCACTAGTTCTCTGAAATAAGGACATTGCCAACTGCACATACACCAATGGGAGCATTCTCAAAACCCACAATCACCTTAAAATGTCTCACAATTTTGATCCAGTCCCTTCTATATTTAGATTTTAAGCAAAGTAACAGCTCTTTCGGGGGACTCGAAAGTTCTGAAATAATGAACATATTCCATTCATGTAGGAAACCAAATATGCTAAAAAAAATTTTTTATATATAAGGGAAGTTAAGAAAAAATAAAATCCTGAAAGTCAGAAATTAAAGAATTGGTATTTACACTTTATGTGAAACAGGCATTTGTCTCTCACTTCTTCCAGCTGAGAAGGTAAATAGCAGCCCCAGTGTTTTGGAGGCAAATATTGTTCTGTCCTATTCTTGGTAACAAAATCTGCTCCCAGGCCTTCTCCATCCCTGTCTGATTGTGCCCTGGGGCTGTTGCAGGCAGCCAAAGGAGCCTTTCAGAAAATCCAGGCCATGTTTTGACTTCATTACAAATTCCAAATAGAACAAGTTTTCCTCGCCTGGCTCAGGCTTTGGTTATGAAAGTTTCCCACAGCTCTCAAAAATATACAGAATAATAAATGGCTGGGCAGAGAAATAGAACGCAATAGTAATTCCATCAAAGGTTTTGAGTCACATCATAAACCACAATTGCAGGGCCTGAGGAGCTTATGTCACTAGGACCCAGAGATAAAATGTTTTGCCTTTGGCCCTGAGGTCACACGTTGGGGCTGAAGCTTTGAGGTTGGGCCCTTTGTTTGCAGGCTGGCGAGGAGAAGGAGGTCTCTCTCGCAGCCCTGTGGCCCCCTGGCCTTCCCTGGGGACAGGCTGTGAGGCTAGGCGAGCATTGTGAAACCTTCTCACCCCAAGGGGCGGCTGTGAAGCTTCTAATGTTTTAGGGCATTTCCAGCATAAAAGCAAAAATTGATGAGTTTCAGTGGGATAAGCTCTGAGGCTCAAAGGAAAAACCCCTAAGGTGGTGGGTGTGAGGAGGAAATTTTTATTGTCTTGCTGTGGATTTTTTTTCTTTCATTTTTCTTTTCTTTTTCGTTTATTAAGTCAAGATGTTACATGAATGCACCAGTTAAATATTACATGCACACTGAAGGAAGCCTTGTCCCCCAGTTTACAGATGAGGCTCCAGGCCGTCCGAATTCCTGTTCCCCACTCTTCTTCCTCCCCTCTTCCTGTTCCTCTTCTCCCTTCTCTCTTGTCTTCTTCCTACCATCTTCTAGGGGGAAACCTAAAGCGATGCTTTAATGGCAACTTCCAGAAGGCCGTGCCTTATACAAACTCTAGATATCGACCTTACCAACTTCCACAGAACCCTTTTCCGCACATTTTTAATTTAGGAATGTGTATGAACTACTTGAAATAACTCTGACAATGGGGACATTTACGTTAATTTCCCCCCCCCTCCAAAATAGCCTAGCAGTTTGTTGACTTTTTATTTTTTTAACAGCTAAGAACCAAATCCCGACCATTCCTCACCCATCACATCAGAGTGGGGGGCTGTGGCTTTGTGACATCAGAGCAATTCATTGTGGCTCACAGTGGCATGCCCATCATCCACACATGATACGCCAACCTCCGCATCCCTTAAGGGATGAGAGAAGAAAACGCTATGCTTAGTGATTAGACTGGACACAAAATTGTCCCCAAATGCACATTTAAAGTCTTCGAACACGATTGAAATTTTATTAATGAGCTTTGGCTGGGAAGAACACTATGCGTCTTTATCTCTGTTGTTCACACTTCAACTTGTTGTAAACTCTTCCTCCTGATGGGGCTTCCCTTGGTAACCCTATTAAGCAGAGACGTTAGATAGAATCTGTAAGAAACAGTTAATTCCTTTTTTCTATTTATACACCCTCTAGAAAATATACACCTCAAATATTTAAAAGGGGGCTTAGTAAATATTTCATGTTTGACTCCACCGGCATTAGAATATGAGGAGAAATTGTTTTATTAGAAAATCTGCCATTTGCAAGGAGAGCTACGTGCCCGTGTAGCTGAGTCTACATTAAGGCAGTGAAAGGAAAACAGCCAAGGACAAGGTGAAAACAAGTTCACCTGTATCAGAAGTTTCTGCTGGATCAGAAAATAAAGACCTCACACTTTTTAAATGAAAATATACCATTAGCATCAGATACTAATCACAAGGTAATTATTTTTAAAGAGGTTCCTAAGTAAGACACACACCCCCCACGATACCCTTAGGCTGATCTATGCACCTAGAGACTTATTCCGACCTTCGCTGTGTGTGAGTTAGTTGTCCTTGGAGTGAATAAAAGCTGCTTTCCATGTTCCTCTACCCTCCTGTGAAAAGGGGGTTGGGGGAGCCACTTCAGAAGATACGAATAAAAATGCATCCGATTAAAAAACATTCCTCAAGGGCAATTTGGATGAAAGTTAAGCTGGGCAACTTCAAACTAGACCCCTTCTATAAAATACATCCAATTCAAAGAAGTTTTGTGTTGTTCTTTTTTTTTTCCCCAAGTTGCTAATCTTTCTAATGAATCTCAGACTCCATCAGTGAGACGGCTTTTTTGGTAAGAACAGTTTTTTAATGAAAGATGGGCAAGGACTGATTTCCCAGAAAGCACCTGAAATACTAATCACGTGGCAAAACGCTTTTCTGTGCCTTGTTCAAGGAAAAACTCTGTTCAGGGAAATTGGAGCTAAGAAAATGGTCAGTACTGGGGAGGATGGTTCTGTCCATCCAGGTAACTCACTGTGTGGGCCCAGTCCCTGTGGGCTCCCAGCCCCCAGCACATTCCCGGTCTACATCCTCTCTGAAGTGAATTACAAGACTAGGGTTCCTCTTCAAGAACTCTCCATGAATAAATCTCCAACAGCGTAAAATATCAGATGCTATGGAGATGTTTTATTGAAGTAAAAAGATAATTCTTGCCCTCATTAGGCTACGTTCTACACTCCAAGTGCGACTATATCTTACACCAAACCTGTGAATCATCCAGTGTTCTTAGGCGACAGTCAGCATTCTCCTTTCATTCATCCATTTAATCAATCATTCATTCAACCTTTACTTTTCTTTTTTTTTTCTGAGACAGAGTGTCACTCTGTCACACAGGCCTGAGTACAGTGGTATCATCGTAGCTCACTGCAACCTCAAACTCTTGGGCTCAAGCCATCCTCCTGCCTCAGCCTCTGGAGTAGCTGGGGACTTCAGGCATGTACACTATACCTGGCTAAATATTTAATTTCATTTTTTTTTAGAGATCGGGTCTTGATCTTTCTTAGGCTAGTCTTGAACTCCTGATCTCAAACAATCCTCTCACTGCAGCCTCCCAAAGGGTTAGGACTACAGATATGAGCCCGACCTTTACTCATTGAAGAGCCTGCTGCATGCAGATGTGGCAGTGCTGGTTCTAGGAGCTAGGGAATCAGATGAGAACAACACAGGTGACATCATGCCCTCAAGGCATTTATTTTTTACCAGGAAGTGGCATTCAATAAACCAGCACAAAGATGAAAGCTATCATTACAGACAGTGATTAGTGAAATAAAAATAAAGGAATATGGTAAGACAGAGTGAACTAACATGGGTGGAAAAGCTCCTTGGGAAGGTGAAGATGTTGAACTGAAACAAAGAGCCAGTTGCTGGGAATCTAGGCTAAAGATCCTGCTTGTTTCCCAGTCAGGATTAACTTATTCACATCACTGAATAGATGGTACAATCTCACAACCAGTGTCACAGTCAACTCCCATGATTCCAAGCAGAAATCTTACAATGCAGGCATAGCAAGAACAGTGAGCTTTTATTTGCCAGAAGGACAACCCTGGGCATTACTGCTCAGCTGAGGGCATGTTTAATTACCAGAAGCGCTACAAATGTTTTTCAAATTATATAGATAAAGCCGTCTAAATTGCTGACTTTTAAGAGCATATATTTTTTCCATTATCATAAAGATGCCTATACTCCCTGATGAATTTGCATCTTCAATGATTCGCCATTCATTTTATCTTCTTAAATTCTTTTCAAGAACGAGGTACCTGCAAATCGGTTTGCTTTAGTTCATTAGATAACTAACTTCATGGCTACTTGAGCAATTCTGTGCTTGACAGATACATGTGGCAGCACTGCTATGTCTCCGTCCAGGCAGCATGCTCACCGGGACAGCCAGATTCAGAAATGATTGCTTTTGCTTGTGGCTTACAACAAAAGACTTCATATCACATATTAATTTTTAAAATGTTTTCTTAAGCCCCTTTTAGCGTTTATGGCAAACCCAGAGGCCGGGGGTGGGGGGAAATGAATGGCTATAATACGGTTTTGTTGAAAGGCATGAACATTTTGCCTTTTCCTATGTCACATCTGGACACCTCTATCCTGGTCACTTAGGTGTCTGATGGTTTGTCAGAAAGCTAGCCATAACTTAGGCGGAAAACTGGACTCCATTAAAAAAACATTAAAAGCCGAGAGGGAGGCAAGTTGGTGTGGCATGGCTCCCAGCAACAGGAAAGCAAGCGTGCATGCGGGAGCTTAGAAATAGAAAGTGATGTCCTCATAAAAACATGGCTCCGGGCTGGTGTGCCACTAGAAATTCTTCTGTCAGTTTAGAATATTTAGCTGTAAGGGATTTCGACTTTCAAATGTATCTTTGGATGCAAAATAGACTGCACAGGAGGAGATAGCATAGAAGGAGGGAAAGAAACATTTGCTCCCAATTATGATCAGTTTGTGTTAAGCTGCAGTTTGGGTTTGTTTTTTTTTTTTTCCAGCTAGAATATTTGATCAGGAAGAGTGTGAGTGGGTTAGAGGAGCTACCTCGCTGATACCAAATGGTCCTCTGGCCTTCCTAACTAAAAAATGTTGCCGATAACTGATAGAACTAAACAATATTAAAAGCTTCGGCACTACCGGTTATCAGGGGAACCTTTCAGCCTAATTGGAAAGCTCGAAGCTTCGGGCATCTAAAATTTTTTTGGTCTGGGGCACTTCTACGGCATTCCAATGCGGTAGAGCCGATCAATATTGTGATGCTATGCACAATCCCATCACAAGACTTATTAACTCCCCTGAGTTTTGTATTTGACTTGTAAACTGTAAAAAGAGTCAGAGAAACAAACGGAAAAGAAATAGCTTGGTCCCTAGCTGCCGAAATATAAAACAAATAAACAAACTCCAGTTTTCAAAGAAAACCGAAAAGGGCAAAATGGAAAATACATTCAGATATACTTTCATGCAGGAAACACGAGCATCTGGAGTGACCTCCCTTAGTGTGCCCAGTGTGTAAGGAAAAGGGGGCGTCATCCATCCAGGAGGACTGAATTATGTACTGAGCTATGATGATGTAGATTCCCCTCAAAAGACACGAGGCTTTTCCCCCACAAATTACTGTGGGACTTTTCAGCTCAATCTAGCTACAAGTGATGGGTTGTGGATGCAGCAATTAGAGGCCAACAATCCCAAGGAAATCCCAGTCAATTCCTCAGAGTGACAGCTGCCTGCATCTGGGGTACCTCAAGATGTTCTTAACCAATCTCCTTGCACAGAATCAACAGCAGAATCTTCACACTCTGATGATTCCAGCAGAACATGTTGGATTCAGATGTTTGTGAAATTGTGTGCTCTAGGCCATTTATTGGGGAGGTTTCAACAGCAATGACTGGAAAAACTTCTTCATTGAATTTTGAATTTTCCTTTTCCCACAAAGGTTCACCAAGCCACCTTCATCAGAGGTTTGAAAGGGAACACAGGTGATACTAGCAGTTGAATGAGACGTAAAGAACATAAAAAGTTGGAGTACAGATCAAACCAGCACCTGCTCCTGGCCTGTGATAGGAAATGTCTACCTCTGGAACCCAATGACCCAAAAATTTCTTTTGTGTGCCTAAACTTGAACCTAAAGAAATGTATTTACTCACATTAATGTCTCTGAAATCAGAATACATCTGACAATTGTGAGCTGCCGCCCACAGACATGAACTGCGAATGCCTCAGAAGGGCATCCTGGAGATAAATGGAGACATCTCTTAGGAAATGATGCATCACCAGTGCTCTTGATGGCATAGAGCTCATGCAGCTGAACATGAACTTGTTGACTCCAGGTTGGAAAATAATTCAGAAGAACCACACTCAGAATGGAAAGTTTTTGTAAATAACTGAACCAATGTATTCTGTGTATTGTTTTGTTTTCTTTTTCTTTTCTTTTCTTTTCTTTTCTTTTCTTTTCTTTTTTTTTTTTTTTTTTTTTTGAGACATAGTCTCACTCTGTCACCTTGGGTAGAATGCTGTGGTGCCATAGTTCATAGTAACCTCAGTCTCTTAGGGTCAAGAGATCCTATTGCCTCAGCCATTCATGTAGCTAGGACTATAGGCACCTGCCACAACTCCCCGCTACTTTTTTCACTTTTAGTAGAGCCAGGGTCTTGCTTTTGCTTAGGCTGGTCTCAAACTTGTGAGCTCAAGCAATCTACTCATCTTGGCCTCTCAGAGTACGAGAATTACAGGTGTGAGCCACTGCACCCAGCCTGTACTGTTCTTCTTATATCCACACAAGAGATGTATACGACAGAACTCCAAGCCGAAATAAGTTCAACAAACTTTTTCAAGAAGGATTTAAATTCTAAGAAATAAAAGAAATCACTGCATAATAACTGTGGGGGCATTTTTCTTTCTTAGTGGTACATAAAATTATGAGACTTACACCTGATGACATCTAAAAGTCAATGAAATACAATATTTTTGTGACCTGGAAGAGTTTATTTGACTGCTCTGAGATTTGGATTTATCTTCTGAAAAACAGAGTAGTAATTCCCACCTCCCAGAAAGGTAGAGGTTGGTAGAGCCAACCCAGTAGAGTTCACAGGACTCCGTGGAAGACATTGTTCCCAGTCAATGGCAGTAGCTACTGTTCACTCACTACTCCACTTCAACCTGGCTACAATACTTAGACCACAAACATACTTCTTTACTCAGCCCAGTGTGCTTTCCTTTGTTAAACTTGCCAATATGGCAGGTGAACAAAAAAAAAAAAAAACACCAAGAAGGCCTTAATAACGGGTATCATTTTTGATGATCCTCTATGAAGCAGTGGAAATGAAATGATTATTTGCATCTAGTGTTCTAATGATACGATAATGTGATGTAGAATCAGATTCTTTTAAATGCCATGCCAGGAAAATAGAAATCAATGCATCAATCTCAAAGTGGGTAGGGAGAATTAAAAAAAAAACAAAAAACTTTACCAGAGAATAAGCCAACTAAAATGCCAAAATGTGTTTATGTCAAAAGTTTGTATTTCTGATTCAAAGAAAAAGAAAAAGGAATGTGCAAATGAGCAAGCACAAACTAAAATTTTCAAAAAGTTTTTACTTTTACTTGATTTTTTTCCTTTTTGAAAATCCATTTGGTTTTTTTGTGAATAGGGAAACAGAACCAGTGGGCTTCCAGCTGCCTTTTTTTTTTCTTTCATTAGTAATTTCCTGCACAAATTCTCACCATGGTACTGTAGATAATCTTCTCTCTACTTGGTAAGATCATAGCTGGTGGACTCATAATACAGAAGAAAAATGTTAGCGCACTTATGCCGTAATTAATGTGCAACAGTGCTCTTTTAAAAAGCTAGATGGGCTAAGTGTAGAGGCTCACACTTTTAATGCCAGCATTTTGGGAGGCTAAGGATGGAGGATCACTTAAGCTCAGAAGTTGGAGACCAGCCTGGGCAATGTAGTGAGAAACAAAAATTAAAACAAACAAAAGAAAACCAATTAGCCAGGTGTGGCGGTGCCTACCTTAGTCCCACTACACAGAGGCTGAGGCAGGAGAATCACTTGAGGCCAGGAATTCCAGCCTGCAGTGATCTATGATGGCCCCCTACATTGAAGCCTGGGTGACAGAATAAAACCCTTTCTCGAAAATAAATAAATAAAGTAAAAATAAAAAGGCTAGATAGTTATCCAAGGAGACATAAGGACCTCAAACTAGGGGATATCAAGAGAAACTAGCCATGGTTAATGTATTCTTAGAGGCATGGCATTTACTACCAAATTATAATCCTATAATTTTAGGTTGACATACAACTCAAACAAACAAAAATCTGTTTTTAATGCTCAGGGATGAAAGATATTTTAGAATATAACCCCGGAAGGAAATAATTATGCACGATGAAGACCCATGGAAAAGAACTGCACAAGCAGGCAGCTGGATGTCAGTCTCTCCCCAAGAGGGCTCCTCTTTCTTTCTGTCCACCACACCGGGCCTCTTGGAACTCCTCCACAGCCCACTATTTCAGGCATCTGCGGCTGTGTATCTTTGCAAAAATAACCTCTCACAATGGCAAAAGTAGCACACCCAGGACCAGAAGAGGCCCCTGATCTGAGATCGTGTGGCTCTGAGCACCCATTGCCTGCCTCAGCACTGCCATGATGCAGTTCCCAAGCCTCTGCCCTGCATTGGTAGATAAATATAGAGTTTATTCAAGGAAGATAGAGAAGAGACTT
>CAUYRH010064598.1:0-20459 GCA_963574655.1 Perodicticus potto
AGAAGCCTCATGCTGTCTCCCTGTGTCCCCAAGGGGAAGTTCCTGGGTAGATCCCGCCTGCCAGAGATGCCTGAAGTCCTCTCTCCCCAGTCTCACCGTGCCCAGCCGCAAGGAAGCTGTTACTCGGCTGCCATCTTGCTCCACCCTCCTGACTAGCTACATTTTAAAGGGAAGAACTAGACTATTTACAACTTCTTACCCTGATATTCCACTCTTCAAGTGAAATATAAAGGTTTATTTCTTATAGGAAAAAAAAGGGTATGGGGGTTGAAAGGGACTTGATTCCCTTGATTCTCATCGAAGATACAGAAAGAATTGGCAACAAGAATAACGTTTAAATGTTCTGATTATGTTATGATTTGGAAAGTACTGTAGAGCCAGGGTCATGTGCCCTTTCTCTAGACTCTCCCCATCCTCCCACCCAAAGGGAGCCTGGGGAGTTTCCTGGAGGAAAAGCTGGGCGTGCACAGGGTTTGGAGGGAGAGCGCGCCCCCTCCTGGAGGAAAAGCTGGGTGTGCACAGGGTTTGGAGGGAGAGTGCGCCCCCTCCTGGAGGAAAAGCTGGGCGTGCGCAGGGTTTGGAGGGAGAGCTGGGCGTGCACAGGGTTTGGAGGGAGAGCGCGCCCCCTCCTGGAGGAAAAGCTGGACGTGCACAGGGTTTGGAGGGAGAGCGCGCCCCCTCCTGGAGGAAAAGCTGGACGTGCACAGGGTTTGGAGGGAGAGTGCGCCCCCTCCTGGAGGAAAAGCTGGACGTGCACAGGGTTTGGAGGGAGAGCGCGCCCCCTCCTGGAGGAAAAGCTGGGCGTGAGCAGGGTTTGGAGGGAGAGCTGGGCGTCAGCAGGGTTTGGAGGGAGAGCTGGGCGTGCGCAGGGTTTGGAGGGAGAGCGCGCCCCCTCCTGGAGGAAAAGCTGGGCGTGCGCAGGGTTTGGAGGGAGAGCGCGCCCCCTTTATGCAGGCTACAGCATCTGGGAGCTTTCCTCTCCGGAGCGGGCCCGAGCCTCGCTTCACGGAGCTGGTCAACACTTGCGGTTCGGACTTCCTGGTTTCTCTGCCCCTGCTGAACTGCCGGGCTTCTGACTCACAGGACGTCTGATGAAGCCTGTGACAGACGGAGGAAACAAACCTCATGCGATTAAGTCCCTTGGCCACAGTCACTCTGCTGATGAGGATGACCTTGATACCACGTCCACTGCCAACGAGGCGTCCAGGCCGGTGCGGTGGCTCGTGCCCACGATCCCAGCACTCGGGGAGGCTGAGCGGGAGGATTGACGGAGCTCAGGAGTTTGAGACCAGCCTGAGCAAGAGCGAGACCCCATCCAGAAAATAGAAAAACTGGGGCAAGAGGGTTGCTTGGGCCCGAGTTTGAGGTTGCTGGGAGCTGTGATCACGCCGTGGCTCTCTACCCATGGTGACAGAGTGAGACACTTTTCTCTGTCACCGAAAAAAAGGCATCCAATTTCAGGATAATACAAGGAAAAACTTGTAACAGTAGGAGGGAAAAGCAATATAGACAGATTGTTAAAGTTTTGGGCAATACTAATTGCCCTGGAGTTCTTCACGCAGTCTTAGGAGTTTGGTGTTTGGTGTCAACTTTACACTGGAGATACTTAGGGCTTTTCCTTTTCTCTTTTTTGTTCTATTATGCCCTTAACAGGTAATGAAATTAAGTAGTTTACTTCAGTGACTGGCCCCAAAACATTCTTAAATTCCGGTAACAGGATTAGAAGGCAGGATTCCCGAATCTGTCAGCAAACCAAATTAGGTTCCTTGCACACTGTATGTCTCTTCTTAGTATTTAATAGTAACTCAAGGTTGGAGGGAGGGAGTAGGGGAAACAATACTAATTATGCAAGCACGTGCTGTCATGAGGGGACTATTCACGTATTGTGCTTAAGTAGCCTTTTTTAATTTCTTGAGAGAGTCTTCCCATGTTGCCCTCAGTAGAGTGCCGTGGCATCATAGCTCACAGCAACTTCAAACTCTCGGGCGTAAGTGATTTTCTTGCCTTAGCCTCCCCAGTAGCTGGGACAAAAGGTGTCCCCCAACAACAACCAGCTATTTTTGTTGTTGTTGTTGTTGCAGTTGTCATTGTTTAGCAGGCCTGAGCTGGGTTCGAATCCACCAGCCCTAGTGTATTTGGCTGGCACCCTAGAGCTATGGGATAAATAGCTTTTGTGGGGAAACACGCCTCCTTAAACTTTGGATGATGTGATTAGATTGTAACAGCTGGTATTTTCAAGGGTCCAACTTATGCAAATATTTGAATTTGCAAGTTCAATAGGATGAGAGGACAGAATGCTGTAGATTCACGCCACTGTAATTTTAAGTTGTTACACTTATATTCCTTTTCATTACCAAATGCTTATACATTTTCTTTCTTCATTTTGTAAAACATAAAAAACAGTATTTACTATAAAGCTTTATGACATAATAAAAGAGAAAAATGTGAGTGGCTAAGCAGTGAAGTTGAAAGGAAAAACTTGACATGGGGCAATATGTTCTTTTTTTTTCTTCTTTTTTGTAGAGACAGAGTCTCATTCTATCACCCTCGGTAGAGTGCTGTGGAGTCACAGCTCACAGCAACCTCCAACTCCTGGGCTTAGGCAATTCTCTTGCCTCAGCCTCCCAAGTAGCTGAGACTACAGGCGCCCGCCACAACGCCCGGCTAATTTTGATGCGGTTCGTCTGGGGCCGGGTTTGAACCTACAGCCCTCGGTATATGTGGCCGGCGCCCTACTCGCTGAGCCACAGGTGCCGCCCAGGCAATATGTTCTTGTTAGAAGAAAACAAGAAAACCTCCTTAGGCCTCAACAGCCACTTCCCTGCTCAGTAGTTAGCCTTGCTGTGATTCAGAGACAGTAAACACAAACATTTCATGAGTAATCAGCACTTTGGGAAAGTGGTGTTTATTTGTCAAATAGGCCTTTTCTTCTTTATTGTTGGGTATTCATTGAGGATACACAGAACCAGGTTACACTGATTGCTTTTGTTAGTTAAGGACCCTCGTATAATTGTCCCACCCCCAAAAGGTGTACCATCCCCCTGTCCCTCTACCCCCTCCCTCCTTCCCTTTCTCAGCTCTCCCCAAACCCTACCCTCAACCCTCACCGTGTACTAGGACCTTAATTCTCCTCATATCACAATCGAGTACACAGGAGTCTTGTTTCTCTATTCTTGTGAGGCTTTACTAAGAATAATGTGTTCCACATCCATCCAGGTTAACACAAAAAGATGTAAAGCCTTCATCTTTTTTAGCAGCTGAATAGTATTCCATGGTATACATATACCACAGCTTGTTAATCCATTCCTGGGTGGGTGGGCATTTAGGCTGTTTCCACATTTTGGCGATTGTAAATTGAGCTGCAATAAACAGTCTAGTGCAAGTGTCTCTGCGGCAAAAGGATTTTTTTCCTTCTGGGTAGATGCTCAGTAATGGGATTGCAGGATCAAATGGGAGGTCTAGCTTGAGTTCTTTGAGGGTTCTCCATACTGCCTTCCAAAAAGGTTGTATCAAATTAATAAACATAAAATCCAATAATTCCTTAGATCACTGAGCAAGAGAGATGAATAGAAAGAACCTTCTCTAACAAAGACAGATGAATGGCTAAGGAACATATGAAAAAATGCTCATCATCCCTAATCATCAGAGAAATGCAAATCAAAACCACCCTGAGATATCTGTCCTCTAACCCCAGTGAGAATGGCCCACATCACAGAGTCTCAAAACTGCGGTTGCTGGCATGGATGTGGAGAGAAGGGAGAACTTTTTTTTTTTTTTTGAGACAGAGTCTCACTTTGTCGCCCTTAGTACAGTGCTGTGGTGTCATAGCTCACAGCAACCTCAAACTTTTGGTAATTCTTTTCACCTCAGCCTCCCCAGTAGCTGGGACTACAGGTGCCCAACACAATGCCAAGCTATTTTTTGACACTAGGTCTCACTCTTGCTCAGGCTGGTCTTGAACCTGTGAGCTCCGACAATCCATCAGCCTCAGCTTCCCAGAGTGCTGGGATTACAGGCATGAGCCATAGCGCCCAGCCCAAATAGTTCTTTCATCTCCAAAGCATCACAGCATCAGAGGAAAAAAGGATGAATGAACAATCCGTCACTAAGATATAGAGAATTGACTTCAAAACCTCCTTACATATAACCACACCTTAGGCTTGAAGTTTTTGTTAATTTTTCAATAAATCTTTATTGCTTCTCCAGCTAACTCCCACAAGTCTATCAGTAGAGACTCTTTTGCCTGTTACTACTATGATGAAAGAATTGTGTTCAATGGAATTTCTTTCTTCTTTTGAGAAGGAGAGTAAAGGTGATGAAGGGATCTTTCCTGAAAATCACATTTCCAGTTTGCCCACCTTATTTTAGTCTTCCATTTATCTTTAAATAGCTGTTGAATATCCACTGTGTTGTGGGCATCAGGATAAGAGATCTCCACCTTCAAGGAGACTACTATCTATATAGCAGATGTAAAGACACAGGTTTTCAGATTAATTGGAAATATCAAGCCAGAGTTGGGAATGCAGACATTTATATGTATATATTTAATTCTGTAATAATTTATATATATATTGCTTTGAGGCTTTTACTATTTAATTTTAATTTGGATTTATTTATTTTTTGAGACATAGTCTCACTCCGTCATTCTGGGTAGAGTGCCGTGGCATCATACCTCACAGCAACCTTAAACACTTGGGCTCAGGGGATCAGTTCTCTTGCCTCAGCCTCCCCAGTAGCTGGAACTACAGGTACCCACCCCAATGCCCAGCTAATTTTCCTATTTTTAGTAGTAGAGACCGGTTTTGCTCTTGCTCAGGCTGGTCTCCAACTCTTGAGCTCAGATGATCCACTGAGCCTTGGTTTTCCAGAGCGCTAGGATTATAGGCGTGAGCCATACCTGCCCTTACATATTAATTTCTAAGGAACAGTGACTTTATTACAGAGTCGTTTGGAATGTTGTAAAATGTACATTGTCCTGGGCAGGCAGTGTTCACTTCATTACTGGACATTTGACAGCCCAAAGGAAAGATGCACGGGGTACAGTGGTAGCTCTGAGGAAGAGCACCTTATTGGGGACCATGTCACCTGCAGGCTTCCAGGAGAAAGATTCCATGTCCAGGGATTCTTAATTACTTCCTCATTGAAAAGGATGAGTTTGGGAATGGAGAACATGGGCTTGCTAAGCTGAAGAGATCTCATGAACAAAGGACGAAAGAACATAAAGTTCAGAAAGCCATGACCAGTTTAGGGTCTTTAGAGTATGAAGTTCCGAAGGAAATGGTGAACAACAGGGTGGAGAGTCAGGGCCAGGAAGGAGCTTGGACAACTGATTGGAGAGTCAGAGAAGGAAGGAGCCCGGACAACGGGCTGGAGAGTCAGGGAAGGAAGGAGCCTGGACAACGGGCTAGAGAGTCAGGGAAGGAAGGAGCCTGGACAATGGGCTGGAGGGTCAGGGCCAGGAAGGAGCCTGGACAACGGGATGGAGGGTCAGGGAAGGGAGGAGCCTGGACAACGGGCTGGAGGGTCAGGGAAGGAAGGAGCCTGGACAACGGGCTGGGGAGTCAGGGCCAGGAAGGAGCCTGGATTTCATACTGCCGTTGTTGACAGAGAGGGAGTGAAGGACCTTAAGATGTTAATGACACTGTCAGACTCGTGATTCAGAACAGAAAAATAAAGATTAAAAGATTACTGTGCTTCATTGTGGAGAAAGAGTTAGAAGGGAGCAATATGTTATGCAGGGAGTACAAGGGAGCTATTGTAGTCATTTATGGCAGAGATGTTAGGCCTTAGATAAGACAGAAAATTGTCACTATTACTTTTCAGTGACATTAGGCTTAAATAAAATTTGAATCCCAGCTGTCCATCTGGTGCTTCAGACTTGTAGGTTGTTTACCCAATAATCCTCCGTCCCCTCTTTTTTTTTTTTGCTAACTCTTCCCTGGTATTGAGTGACCATCTATTCAGGAAAGACTGGACATCCTCTCCAGTCCAGGGCGGTAAATCTTGATTAGTTGAAGCAAATCATGGTATTTCTTTTTCCAGAGATTTACTAAATTTAAGAATGAGACTGAGATGCAATTCTGGATATAGGGATTTGAGGGAAAGGAATCTTATTATTAATCTTGAAGAGGGACTCATGAGAAGAACTATCTCTTCTGGCCGGTGGACATTTTTTAAAAAGTGTGTAATGAATGGGGCTGCTGCAGCCATTTTGAGACCAAGAGTAGCCACTTTCAGGACAAAAGGCAACGTTTTAGAAATGAAAGAGGCTGGGTGCAGTGGCTCTTGCCTGCATTCCTAGCACTCTGGGAGTGATATTTCACTGAGGTTTTAATTTGCATTTCCTTTATGATTACTGATGTTAACCATTTTCATATGCTTTTGCCATATTTTGTCCACGTGAAAAGTCTTTATCAATCCACTTGTGAAAAATCTATACAATGGTTGCAGATAACATCACGGTAGAGTCTGTACTCCTTCGCCTGTTATCCAATCTCCAGCTCACTTTTTGCCAGCACCAACATTGGCCTTTGCAGTCCCCCCGACTTTCTTCATTCTGTTCTTGCGTTTCTTTCATTGCTTTCCTGAGGTCTTTTTCTTCTCATACAGGCCATGCTTTGCAAGTCTGTGTTTGGGTTCATTTTTTTTTTTTTTTTGCATGATCCAACCAATCCATTCTTGGTTTCATGGATTTTTTTCTGTTTTTTTTTTTTTTCTATTCTCTATTTATCTCTGCTTTAATCTTTATTATTTCCTTTCTTTCGCTAGCTTTGGGTTTAGTTTACTCTTCTCTTTCTAGTTTCTTAAGTTAAATTCCTTAACTGAAAGTTAAGTTGGTAGAATTGCTTCTTTCTAAATTGAATTTTGATCTCTATCAATGTGTATGTGTGTATTTAATAAATTCTAAGAGACTCTTTTTTTCACAGTTATCTTTGAAGTTAAGATATATTTTATAATCATAGTGAAAGAAGCTATGCCTTTATTTAATTGGTAGAGTTTTCGTTCTTAGAAATTCATAAAAAATAATAATGTGACAAAATAGTAACGTGACTTTCTGCTAATGGCATCTTAGGTTAGATAAATACAATAGTTTCCCAAACCTTCTAATGAAAAAGATCAAGCCCCAGCTTTTCCTTTTCCACCTTGGTTTCTGCTTATCAAGGACAATTTATAATTTGTTTTGTCATTAATTTTACTTATCTTCAGATTTCCAAATGACATCACAATGCTATTATTTCTTGATTTTTCAGTTATCTATTGACATTAGAAGATAATTTAGCTTTTTAGTTTTCTTAAATAGATGCATCCTTCCAGTGTATTTGTTAGAAATTTTTCTAGATCCACATTTGGTCTTCACGTCATTTGACTATTAGAACATTGTTCACAGATGAGCCATGTTGGATATTATGAATACACTTCTTTTCGGTTTTTCCTGAAGTTAAAGTTGTGTTGGTTTAACTCGCTCGGTCTTCAGTGTACCTATCACCAATTCATCTCCATAGTTTCTATCAAAAGTGTAAATATCTTGGCACACTCAAATTCATCAAGCATTTTCCTTTTGGGGACGTCTTCCCTGGAGCCCTTTGCATCTCTGATCCCATTTGGATAGGCCAAGGGTCACCCAGGCATTTCCTTTCTCTGATCCCGTTTGGATGGGCCGGGGGTCACCCAGGCACTTCCTTTCTCTGACCCCGTTTGGATGGGCCGGGGGTCACCCAGGCACTTCCTTTCTCTGACCCCGTTTGGATGGGCCGGGGGTCACCCAGGCACTTCCTTCTGCCACTCTTGTTGATGCAGAGAAAAATTAAGATCCAATTCACTGATTTTCTCAACTTTTCTCTTTTTTCCTATATCTTTGTCATTTTTGCTCTAATTTCTGGGACACTTTCTTAGTTCATCTTTCAACTATTTTACAACTTTTTTTCATTTATGTTATCATATGTTTCATTTCTCAGAGGTCATGTTTGTTCTCTGAATTTTCTTCTTTCTTTCTTTTTTTTTTTTTTGTAGAGACAGAGTCTCACTTTATCGCCCTCCGTACAGTGCTGTGGTGTCACACAGCTCACAGCAACCTCCAACTCTTGGGCTTAGGCGATTCTCTTGCCTCAGCCTCCCAAGTAGCTGGGACTACAGGCGCCCACCACAACGCCCGGCTAGAATTTTCTTATTTCATGGATGCAAAATGTCTCATCTCTCTAAAGACATTTATTATAATTACATTTTTTTCCTTCTGTTCTCTGCATTGTTTGCTTTGAATTGCCTTTTTGTTTGGTTTGAATCCTGCCTTTCAAATTAAAAGCTTTCTTCAAAGGTTGTGTGTTCATATTTAAGAGATGGTTTGAAGTTCCAGGTGTAAAGGTGGGGCTTATTAAACTGTGGTCCTCACTGCAGGATGATACGGTTTGGTCACATCAATGTGGACCCCCAGCTATTAATCCCCAAGGGTCTGATTTCTTCAGTTGGTCAATTTCTGCAGTGAGGAATCCTGGAATCCCTTGGCTGTCAGCAAAGGTCATGCTTTCTCTATACTCCCTTGATTAGTTAAGCATTAAAACAAAGTTTGTAGTCTTGACTGTTAACAAGGGTTCAGAATAGATAGAAATCGATTAGTGGAAAAGTTGGGGGTATCATAATAGTTAAGGGATAGGATAAGCTCAGAAAACAAATAGGCCAGAGACACTGAGGTGAGAGAGAATCAGACTGAATGGTAGTTAAATGCTGCAGTTTCAGGATGGGAACAATGACAGTGAGCTGGTAATGTAAGGCAGCTGACTGAAACACGTATAGGGGTTGAACTCTCTATCCAGCCTCCAAGCAACTTGCGACTTTGGCAAGTCGTTGTTAAGAGATTCCATCTCTTCACGTGAAAAACTTGGGGAGATTATCTCTAAAGTCCCTCCTGGGTCTAAAGTTTCTTTAAGGTGTTTACCATTCAAATTCTTTTGCATCACATGACTTTTTGAGTGATAAATTATAATTAGTGAATGATTACATAGTTTGTGGAGATGAATCCAGAGCTTTGAAATTACTCTCGTGAAAATAGTAATTATTTAGTTATAAGGAACTTAATGACTTTATTTAGATTAAATTTCATATGTGTCCTACTTTTAAAAAGGTCTGTTCCCTTGCTATATATAAGTGCAGTATGATTTTTCTGTCTACTATAGCGGAAAACTGAAACAGACCACTCTGAAATCCTGATGTTATTTCCTTTTTTTTTTTGCATGTAGACAAAGGATATCATTGAAAAAGGAAAACAGAAAGAATCTCATGGGGCGGGAGCAAGATGGCAGCCGAGTAACAGCTTCCTTGCGGCTGGGCACGGTGAGACTGGGGAGAGAGGACTTCAGGCATCACTGGCAGGCGGGATCTGCCCAGGAACTTCCCCTTGGGGACAGAGAGAGACAGCGTGAGGCTTCTGGACACCCTGAGGAAGGCAAAAGCGGCGGAGACTGGGTCAGACAGATACATCCTTATTTCAGACATTCATGAATTAAGACTAAGCTTAACGTTCCTTTTCCAGGCTCCCCATGATTTTATTAACACTACCTATATTTCCAGATCACACTTGAGGTGCATATTTGAAGGGTCAGGAGAAAACTTCTAAATGCTGATCAAAAATGTTTTCACACAGTAAATGAGAAAATCTCATGAATGTTATGTCAGTCAGGCAGATGAAAACATCTCAGATTGTATGTGAAGCCCACACACTGTACCCTATGAGTGAATTAATGTACACAGCTATGATTCAATAAAAAAAAAAGAAAAAGGAAAACAGCTACCAAAAAATAGAAAAAAATTAGCTGGGTGTGGTGGTGCGTGCCAATAGTTCCAGCCACTCAGGAGGCTGAGGCAGGAGCATCACATTAGCCAGGAGTCTGAGGTTGCTGTGAGCTGTGATGCTACTGCAGTCTCCCTGGGGCCACAGAGCGAGTCCCTCTCTCTCTCTCTCTCTCAAAAAAAAAAAAAAAAAAAAAAAAAACAAAGAAAACAGAGGAAAATAGATCTCTTTCCTCCATTAACTTGTAACTGTGCCATTTCTAAATAGGGGATTATCTCAGATTAATTTGTTGTGCACTTACCATCTAGGAGGTGTCTGCTATTTCTTCCAGGCCTGGTGGTCCCAGAGCGAGAAGCACAGATCCTGCCTTCTAATAGTTGGTGGCAGTTCAGGAATCCATCATTTTACAGTGTGTCCTACTGAGGCCCAGAAACAGAACCTCTGCACTTGAGGTCTGCTCTGGCTTGCCCGGCACCACTCCCCTTCTCTTCTGCAGTGGTTCCTGAGTTTTTCTCTGGAAAGCCTCTCTCTACCATTCATGCTCGAAATTTCAGTGGACTTGTGGGCATATGAAAACCTAATTGGCCAGACTCACACTGGCCAATGAAGAGTATCATATACTTTGGGTTTCTTCTTTTTCCTTTTTTTTTTTTTCTTTTTGGTACACTGTAACATACATAATTTTTATTTGTCTATTATATGTATACTTAACAAAAGCTAAGGGGACAAAGACAAGTAAGCAAAGAAAATGGTATGCAGTGAAATCTAAACATTGATTGTGCGGGAATGAAAGGAACTCATGGCGGGTAGGCTATTAGTGAGGGTCTTGTTTTGTTTAAATTGATAATGTGTTATACTTTGGGCCACTGTGATTGGTTCAAGGGCTTTCCCGTGATCCAAGGTAGGCCAGACTGCTACGCTCAGAGTAATCTCCAGATACAGCATAGTACGTTCACGGAACAGCAGGTATCTGGCTATGGGTGGAAAATTTGGTCTGAATGGGGAGAGTTAAGAGACAAAGTTAAGGCAGTAGGCAGAAACAGAAACATGTTGTGCTTGAGAATTTGGATTTTCTTCCTGAAGAAAAGGGGATCCATTAAGTGTAATTCACATTGCTGTGGGGAAGATTAGTTAAATTAAGCTTTCTCATCTGAAGGGCACAAGTTGCCCGATTGTTCTGAAAAACTATGGTTAAGTCAGCAGGTGCCATGTGCTCCTAACCAACTGTCATTACTGTTTCATTTGGAGCCACTGTTGTTCTAGCCACTATATAAGCTCTGCCTCGGTGGGGCAGGAAGAGGCTGTCTATTGTAGCTCACCTGCCCCCCCAAAGCTTAATGAAGGTGGATGTCCCCAGGCCTTCTTGTTGGCCTCTCTAAGTTGAATAAAGGTAGCACATCACAGCTGCCTTCAGCTCCTTGGTTCTTTTATTTTTTTTCTTTTTTGAGACAGAGTCTCACTTTGCGGTCCTCCGTAGAGGTATTATAGCTCACAGCAACCTCAAACTCTTTGGCTTAATCAATTCTCTTGCCTCAGCCTCCCAAATAGCTGGGACAACAGGTGCCCGCCACAAGGCCCAGCTATTTTTAGAGACAGGGGGCAGGGGTGGGGGGTCTCACTCCAGCTCTAGCTGGTCTCAAACTCACGAGCTCAGGCAATCCACCTACCTTGGCCCCCCCCAGAGCACTAGGATTACAGGCATGAGCCACCACACCTGGTTCTTCGGTTCTTTCTGGTTTGTCAGAATCCCGTGTGAACCTTTTTAGCCTCAACCATTGGCACTGCCTTTATGCCTTAGAAAGATTGATCCATATGAATTATGGGCTGGGGGGAGATGAAGTAGAAAGCAAGGAAATGAATGCAGATACCACTGTAATTGTCCAAACCAGAGATAATAAGGGACCTGAAACTGGAAGTGACAGTGGGAGAGGAAGAGAGGCACAGTGAGGGTGCTTCCCGGCAGGTGTCCGGGAGACACATCTGAAAGAAGAACCACGATAGCAAAACTTTCCTTGAGGAATTGTGTTCTGGCCACATCTTTAGTTCAGCAATGTGTACTAATTTTTAAGAAACAAAAGCAAAATGAAGTTTCATTTATGCTTCTGTGCTTTTCAAGGTTTAATGTGCATACAAATAACCTGGGACTTAGTTTAAAATACAGATTTTTGTTCTGTATTTCTGGGGTGAGATCCGACATTCTGGATTCTCACAAACTCCCAGGTGATGCTGCACTGCATACCATACTTTGAATATCAAAGGTGTAGAAGTTTTTGAGGTATGAGTAGGTTATTCAAGTAAAAAGTCCAGCGGGAAGTAGATGTAGGGTCTAGACTAGAGTTCAGGAAATAAAGACTTGGGCTGGAGATATTTGGGAGACATCAGCACTTTACCAGAATATGAAAATAATGGGCCAGGAATACTGTTTGGAGAAAAAGCAGAAGGGCTTCAAGGTCACCCCACAGGTAACTCCAACACGGAGGATGAGCTTTAAGAAGGTCAAGTAGTAGCCGATGAACCTGGGATGCTAATGAAGCTTTTCAATGAGAAGCCTTTAGTTCTCAAGCTGCTTGTATAAATAAGCGTTAATTAATGCTACTGTTCATTTAGCATTCTATTCCTGGCATTGTGCTGAGGACTTCAACTTTTCTCCAAAACACAGGGCTAAGAAACATTACATTGTTTGTGCTAACCACACTCTATTGCTCTGAGATGATAGAAAATTTAATTTGTGTTATTTTGGGGGACTCTCTACTCCATACCCAAGATTATTCAAAAGTTCTAGGGGCCTTGGTCCAGTACATTTGTAAATGGCCCTCTAGTCTTCACTTGATGCTGGTGACCAATAATACGCTCACCTTTCCACCTCACTCGTCCCTTACAGGGGAGCGGCTTTCCTGATTCTATGCCAAGGTTGGACATAGGGGTCTTGGTCTTATCGATTCTCTGATGCCTAACAGTGCTACACATTCATTCCTGATATTCATAGAACCTGCAACTGTCCTTTTCTGTTGTTCCCTTTGGTTGCCTCTTAATCAAACTCAAAAGCCTCTAGCCTCTCTCCACTGTATGAAAACAAAACTACCTCAATGGGCACAATTATTTTTGGTTCAAGGGAGCTTTTTATTTTGCCCTGAGCCCAGGGAAGTCCAAGATCTTGTGCCATAATCATCAACAGGGGATAGTATCCTGTCACCCTTTACAGTTGCGGCCCCCCAACCTTGGACCATCAGTGGCCTGTACAGAAATTTCGTCTGTATTCACAGGCACTCCCAATCGCTGGCAGCACCACTTGAGACCTGCCTTGTCAGATCCTCCCCGACTCCTCCTTTTACTCCAGGGAAACATTGCGTTCCATGAAACCAGTCACAAAGGCTGGGAACTGCTATTTTGCAGCAAGGAGAACAAATCAAATTCTTATTTTAGTACCTTTACAAATTACCTTACTACATATGCATTGTCCTAGGAGATCCCTATAACCTCTGGGTAATGCCCACTTTATATCCAGAAACTTGTTTCAAGCCACACAGCCATTAAGTAACTGAGTAGGGAAGTATAAATTGCCTGTGTTGGACTTGGGAGCAATGAGCATGTGGTATTATCACAGTTCCTATCAAAATACTTTGCTCAAGGTCATGTGTGAGTGGCAGTCACCAGAACTAAATTCAGAAACCTCTGCACACACCTCCAGTAGAGTGCTGGGATCTCTTAAACAGGACATGATAGAAACCTTTTTTAAAATAAATATAAGGTATTGCACAAAAGCCTGCACATTTTACATGTTTGTACTAAAAACAGGGATGGGGAGGGAGGGAAGCTTCATATATTATCACAAACATATTTAATTATACTCCAACTGGAGTTTTCTTTCATGTTATTATGATCATCTTACTATATAGGAAAAGGAGTTGAAAACTGTATACAGACTGAAGGTGTCATCCTTAAATCACAGTCAAAGCAGTTCATACATCGTCTTCTTATCTCATACCTTCACAGAAGGGCCCAGGAGAGAATAAAAGAAATCAAAAGGGAAGGTGCACGGTCTTTTTATTAATAATACTCGCTGTAACTGGCAATAGAAAAGTGTGGAGGGGCAGCCTGTGGGCCACACCTCTGGTGAGAGTTTCTTCAATCGCACGACCTTGGAGCCAGCACAGGCCGCTGCATTTCAGAAGGGGATGCGGGGGGGTGGCGTGTTGCTGTCCTCCGTCTTGCAGGATTCGGGGCAGATGTGACGGCGGAGTCACACCAGCTCCCCTCCAGACGGGCCGGGGAAGCAGCCGCGCTCGCAGCGCCCTGCCCGGCCCGAGTGCAGGCCGCGGGGCGCTCGGGGCCTCCTCTTCTTGTGCGTCTTATCTTTCTTTTTGCCGGCGCACTTGGGACAGAACCACTGCCTCTCCTCGGGCGGCGCAGCCACGACTCCGACGCAGGGCCAGTGGTACCAGTCGTCGCAGTCGTCACAGCCGATCATGGGACTCCCGTCGTCGGGCTTGTCACACGCAGGGCAGATCCAGATCTGATTGCCCCACTCATCTCGGATCACGTAGGCGCTGACGGTCTCGGTCACCACGCTGCGCACGGGGCCCTTGGCGCTGCGGGCCACCGCGGGACCCAGCGGGGGCAGCGGCGCTGGGCAGGCGGGGGGCGCAGGGGGCGCGGGGCCCGCGCGCGAGGGGTGGGGGGCTCGGGCCGCCGCGGCCGGGGGCGGCGTCTGGGGCCGATTCGGGCAGGGAGCCAGCCTCCCCTCGGGGCCGGGGACCACTTTGCTGATGACAACCTTGTCTTGGCCAGCACCAACCCGGAGGGTTAGTCTGGGGATAACTGGGCTTGGGGTTGCGACGATTGGCTCCACTTTGGTTTTTTCATGGTTGTGCTTCTCCTTTTCTTTTTCTCTCTTCTCTCTTTCTCTTTTTTCTTTCTCGCTCTCCTCTTTCTTCTGCTTTTCTTTCTTTTTCTTCTCCTTTTTGTCTTTTTTCCTTTCTTTCTCCTTAGGTTTCTCTTTTTCCTCCAAGAGTTTTTCCCGCAGCACTGGAGCCAAGGAGGGCAGCAGGGCAGGGAGTCTGGCTGTGGCTGGGCCCGATAGGGGCTGCTCCAGAGGGGCTGGAGCGGCCTTCATCTTACCTTCCCTGCCTTTGTCTTTCATCTTCTCTTTTTCTCTTTTCTCTTTATCTTTCTTACCTTTTTCTCTATCTTTTTTCTTATCTTTATGCTTCTCTTTCTCCTTCTTCACAATTTCATCTTTCAATTTCACCCTTGGATCAGTATCTTCAAATTCTTTTATTTTAAACTTGTAGGGATCTGAGTCCTCATCTTTCAGAAACTCCTTCCACGGATACTGTGTTTCCTTGTTGGCTTCCTTTTCTTTCCCTTTTACTTTATTTTCCTTGTCTGTGATTTTTTCCTTGTTTTTGTCTTTTTCCCGCTCCCTGTCTCTCTGCTTTTCTTTCTTTTTCATTTTAGTCTTCAGTTCCTTTTTCAATTTCTTCTTCACCTCCATTGACAAAGGCAGGTTGGCTTTTTCTTCATACAGGTTGTGGAGAGGATCGGGAGTGGGAACGGACATGGAAGAAGAGCTATAAGGAAAGTTCGGAGGCATATTTGAAGGCATTCCCAGTTTTGCTTTCTGCACAACCTCATCAGGCGAAACATCCTTTGTCCAGGAGTTAACAGGACCTGAAGTTCCACCGGAAAGAGGCAGAGGAGTAGATCCTGACTTCATGAAATTGTCGGAGGATGTGGAGGCTTTTGGAGTGGTACACTCCCAACCTGAAATTGTTTTGGGGCTGGTAAAATTGTCTCCTTCAGATTCTGATCCAGAAGAGAATTCAAAAGCATCTGGCTCTCGTTTAGCACAGGTGTGTGCAATCACAGCATCAACAGCGTCATTGATCATTTTATCTGTCACCATAGCCTTTTTTGGCTGATTCGCATTGCTCAGCATCCTGGCATCAGTGAGTGTTTGTGTCTGCTTCACCTGAACTGCCTCTTCACTGATCTTTTCACTTACTGTGGCTGGAGGAGTCCTATTTGGTGTTTCTGGTCTGATGGGTAATTGAGGAATATGAGTCATAACCTTGGGGCTCTTGGGACTCTTAGAACATCCTGGAGATTTCATCATCGGTTTTGGTGACCCTATAGGACTTCCAACCATTGCTGGTGAGAGGGTAGTTTGAGGTGACTTAGTCTTCTGTACTGGAGAACTACTTTTAGTCTTTGTTTTAAGTGTAACAGCCTTGGTTTCTAATGGTTTTGCAATTGGCAATTGTAATTTTGCAACTGGAGCCAACACATTTGGCTCTGGGGACGCAGGGGTGAGGTCCGTGCTGTCCTGCACATGCACTGGAGGGAGCATTGGCAGGGCCTTTTGTCTATTTATTGAGCCAAGGGGTTCTCGAGCTTCCAATAACAGGACATTCAGGCTGTCCCCTTTCGTACTCAGCAGCCGGGGTCGCTTCATGGCAGGTATTTTTTCAGCTTTAGGGCTGCCCAGCGGTCTCTTACCCAGGAAATTCTCATCATTAATAATTTCCACCTCCTCCAGGTCATCATCCTCTTCCAGGGAAAGCTGCCTGGCTTCTGTTGAGGTGGCCCCATCCGTGGGCACCTGCTCCTCTTCTTCTTGAGAAGACACGATGGGTGGCATGTAATCAGGAATGTATTCTTTTCTTTCTTCTGCATCTTTATTTCCAGGTTGAGGAAACTGAAGTATATTGTTTTTGCTAACAGGAAATGAAGGAATTTGATACGGGAAAGTGACAGGCTCAATGTTGTGAACATAGTCTTCTAGTTCATGCAGACTAACCCCCATAAGCTGGAAAGCTTCACCGACGTCATCCACAGTGGGGTCTGTTCGGCCATAGAGCTCCGAGTACCGATGGCAGCCCCGGCCCAGCTGCTGCAGATAGCGTTCCAGCACGTCTGTGAGGAGGTGGCAGGCGCTGAGCTGCACAGAGTCCCAGCCCAGGGCCCGGCAGATCTGCGCCACCGACACCCTCAACAACGACCTCGAGTAAGTCTCGCACATCCCGCCGCGTGGGCGCCACCTCTCTTCAGCCCCGCAGCCTGACCTTAGCAGAGCCCCTGAGTCATCCCCCCGCAGCGGGGAAGTCGTCCCGGGACCCCGGGCGACCACCTCAAAGCTGCAGCAGGAGGGAGCGCGCCTGCCTGAGGGCCGCCATTTTGGACTCATTCGGCCTCCGGCTCGGGATCTCTTTAATGTTCATTGTTACACCAGTATATTGACTTTATAATGAAGAAAAAGCTGTGTTTTAAAGTGTGTTGGTGCCTTGCTCACGGCCACAAAGACAGGACTGCGTTTGGTGGCTCCCAATATGGTGTTCCTTCCGTCACACCAAACTCAGGCTGCCTGCGAGAGGACACGCGCCTCCTCCCAAGGGAACAGCAACGCAAGCGCGCCAAACACTCGGCGGCCCAGGACTAGGGTGGGCGCATGCGCAGGGCTGCGCCTGCGACTCCGCCCCGCCTCCTCGCGGCCCTCAAGAGTTAGGCGTCTTTTTTTTTCCCGCCCCGCCTCTTTCCTCCGTGCCTTTCCCGCCCCTACCCGCCTCTTTCCCGCCCGGATGTTGTTTTAGTTTCGCCGGATGTTGTTGTGAGTCCGAGAGACGCGTGAAGTGCTGCTACGTCATCACTAGGCACGCGCAGGAAATATGGCGGCGGCGGGTGCTGTGAGCGGGAAGGTAAGTAACGGCCTGGGAAATGCTCCTGTTTTCCCTGGGACTGCGGTGCTTCTGCTCTCTGGGGGTCGCCCGGGGGAGCGACACGACGGTCTTTCTGCTTCAGGAACAGCCACGGCGTGTGTGGGAGAAGAGGGCTGGGTGGTGTCAGCTGTTTTCCCAAGAATGCCAGTTCCGCCGGGAGTTAGGGACCCAGTTAGGCCTCTGCGCTCCTGTGCTCCGCCCCAGGGCTGGGCGGCTTCTGTTCGTCTTATCTGTACCAAGGGGTAGCTGGCTCCCTAGTTGCTTTTTGTCTCCTCACTCACTTTTTCTTGTCTCTTGTTATTGTGTCTGTTCTTCTGAGTCCAGCAGTTTTTTCTCTCTGACTTTGACGCGTTAACCTGACTTGCCTCTGTCGTCCTTCGCTTTGGTGCAGACGTCTGTGCCCCCTTTGGGAGGGGCCGGACAGGTGCTAGGTAGTTGTGTGCTTGGAAGGGTGTACTGGGTTTATTTTACCAAACTGGTGAATCGGTTGGTGGTTGTGAACAGCAACTCATGTTTCTACTGCGAGAGGTGGAGATTTATGCGATCTTAAGCTTATTTGGAAGGTGTTTATTCAAGTATTTATTTTCCAGACGTTTCCTTGATGGGTATCTGTCGTGATGTTTTACAGAGGTGGTCAGTGATGTCCTCTTAATTCTTTAGGAACTGGGATTAGGTGCGGAGATTACGTTGTATGGTGCCTATTCGCATTCTGAGGGCATTTTTTTTTTTTTTTGAGACAGTCTTACTTGTCAACCTGTGTAGAGTGCTGTGCCGTCACAGCTCACAGCAACCTCGTACTCTTGGGCTCGAGTGAGTCTCTTGCCTCAGCCTCCCAAATAGCTGGGACTACAGGCACCTGCAACACGCTCAGCTATTTTTTTTTAGAGACGAGGTCTTGTTCTGGCTCAGGCTGTTCTCCAACTCGTGAGCTCAGGCAATCCACTCACCTCAGTCTCCCAGAGTGCTGCCAATACAGGTGTGAGCCACCGCGCCGGGCCTGAGGGCGTGTTTTAACGTGTTTTAAGCGTAGTTAAGGCTGTCACGTTTATGACTTGGCACTGCCAGCTTTTCCCAGCGCAGAGATATTTCATAAACAGCTGGGACTGACTGGTAGTGACTCATTGAACACTAAGGGCTATTTACTCTTTGCAGATAGCTTCCTTGGCTCTCTGAGTTTCTCTCATGTTCTCCCTGTTGCCTCCCGCCTCCTCGTTTTCAGTTATTTGACAGCATTTTCGGTTTAGTGTATGGAGTACTACACTAGACGGCAGAATAACAAATGTGAGTTTGATTTTGCAGTTAATCTGATGCATGACCTTGGAAAATTGGGCAGTTTTGACTTATGTGCAGAATGGAGGAGATGCCAGTCATTGTTTTTCATGTTGGAGTTGTTAGGATTACGTTAAAAAAAAAAAAAAGATTTACATATTTGTATGTACTGCTCTTTTAAATGATGGAAGGGCATCCTTTGGAGGTTGTTGATGCTCCATGGTCGTCTTGTCAGTGTTTGTCTTTTTATATTTAGAGTGAATGCTGATTTTCTGCTTGATTCACTGGGTACTAAAGTGTTATCTGACTTGATTTTCCATCTTGACTGGTCCAGTCTGGGACTTCCCAAGGAGGAATCCTTTCCATTTAAATGATTATCTCTCCTTCTCCTTTTAATCTTGAAAGAACTCTTGAGACTATGATGCAGGATTCTGAAATAGAAGACTTTTTTCATTTTTTTCTTGCGGCTCCCACCTTTGTAGTCTGACTTCTTTAAATTAGTCTTATATCTTGTAACTCTACTTCATAACCTCATTTATTGTTATTGCAAAGTCACACCTGATCCATTACTCCAATAAAATGATTTTTTTCGTGCCAAAAGCTGCTTCTCTCCCAAATAACTTCCCTGACCAACACAGCCCACTTACTATTCAGTAAGTTCAGCTCTGGTTTAATGGCATGATGATTCATCTGGATGCATGTTAAACAAATTTGGAGGATCCGTTTTTTTTAACTTCATTCAAATTAATATGAGGGTACAATTTTTAGGTTACATTGTTCTCACTTTCAGGGTAAGCTTCCATTTGTAGAAGAGCCTCTCACTCAGGCGATGTGTTATAGACCCTCACAATGTGTATGTTAGGTGAGATCCCATCTCATGCCCTCCCTCCTGCCATAGGTCCTCTCTCCCCTTGTGCTGCTTCCCTCTACCTCCAAACTGTACTATAATAGTGTTTTATTGTTCTTAGGAACAATATGTAATTGTTTATATGTTGATTTCATATTAGTAATGGAGTACATTGGATATGTATTTTTCCATTCTTGTGATACCTTACTAAGAAGAATGTATTTTCAGCTCCATCCAGGTAAATGTAAAAGATGTAAAATCTTCATCTTTTTGAATGGCTGAATAATATTCCCATGTGGTATATTAGATATACCACAGTTTGTTGATCCATTCATGGGTTCATGGCCACGTAGATTGCTTCCATGACTTGGCAGTTATGAACTGAGCACAGTAAACATTTGAGTGCAAATGTCTTTGTGGTAAAATGATTTTTGTTCTTCTGGGTAAATTCTTAGCCATGGGATTGCAGGGTCAAATGGAAGGTCTACTTTTAGATCTTGGAGGATTCGCCATACTTCTCTCCAAAAAGGCTGTATTAGTTTTCAATCCCACCATCAGTGTAGAAGCATTCCCTTCTCTCTGTATCCCTGCCAGCATCTGGTGTTTTGGGACTTTGTGAGGTGAGCTAATCTTGCTGGAGTTACGTGGTTTTGATTTGCATTTCTCTTGTTAAAGAACTTGAACATTTTTTCATGTGTTTCTTGGCCATTTGTCTGTCATCCTTGGAGAAATTTTTATTCAAATCTCTTGCCCATTTGTAGAGAGGGTTGTTTTCACCTTTCCTATTGCTTAATTTGAGTTCTCTGTAGTTTTTAGGACTTTGTCAGATTCATAACATGCAAAAATC
>CAUYRH010064600.1:0-29456 GCA_963574655.1 Perodicticus potto
TTATTCTTTTTCATAATTGCACATTTACTTGAGAAAGGTTCAATTAATAGTCATGTGAATTACTTTTACTCATTTGGTCTTGTAGATAACCAAAGTTTAGGCTATGTTGTTTTATTCAATTTAAAGAGACTCTAGAGCAGCGGTTCTTAACCTGTGGTTTGCAACCCCTTTGGGGGTCTCCTGCATATCAGATATTTACATTACAATTCATACCAGTAGCAATATTACAGTTATGAAGTAGCAACGAAAATAATTTTATGGTTGGGGTTCAGCACAACATGCGGACTGTATTAAAGGGTCGCGGCATTAGGAAGGTTGACAACCACTGCTCTAGAGTCTAAGGAGATCAACAGGTTGAACAGCTAAATGCTGCCAGTGGCACTTCAGGGAGATGTAGATTACTTGATAATACGGCAGCACAGGAGTTCAAAGGATGCCACCTGACATTTAAAATTATTCCCTCCTTCATATGTACTACCTCCCGTACATGTACTGGAATTCTGTTTTTTTTTTTTTTTTTGTACGAAAGGTCTTTATTGGTGGGGGAAGCTGCAGAGCAGCGTTACGGAGGAGGAGAGAGAGAGAGAGAGGGAGGAAGAGAGAGAGAGAGAGAAGCCACAAGGGGGGACAGGGGGGAGAGGAGAAGAAGAGAAGAGCATGTACTGGAATTCTTTGAGTGGGTATTAATACATGTTTACACCTACGCCCTTACAATAACTCCCTCCTCCCAGGGGACTAATCACCATTTACCAATAAAGATATTATCTCTCACAATAGGGGTGAGAATTTGAGACACTACCTCATTTCATCTGGGGTCAGTGAGTTTCCTAAAGGTGAGTGCTAGACAGTGTCTGCTGCTAAAAGGCAAAAAAGACAACAATGTGATCTAAAAGGACTGGTCCTGGAATAAGTAGACAGGCCTAACAGTGGTACTTCTGGCTGGAAAAGCAGCCTCAGAGAAAGTGGAACAGATACACCACAAGTTCCTGGAAAGTTGTTTTGCTAATGGGCAGCAGAAGGGGAGATTCATTACAGAGAAGACACAGGGCCAGTTTGCTCAGGGCTCTGGTGTGTGATAGGTTTGGTGGTCATAGGAGCTTGCCATTAGCACAGAGTCAAGCGGAGTCAGACAAAGGGAGGTTCTTGCTGGATAAGAAGATAGTAAGGAAAATGGACTCCTGGTTACATATATTAGACTGTATAGCTAATAGAATTCCTGAAACTGGTAATTTTTAAAGAAAGGGAATTTATGGTTATGGAAGCTGGAAAGTCCAAGTGAGGCGTCTACTTGAACTTGAGAGCCTTCTTGCTGGCAGTACTGGGCCTCATGTGGTGAGAGGGCTGAGCAGGCTCACGTGCTAGCTCTGATCTCTCTTCCTCTTCTTACAGAGCTACCAGCTCCAGTCCTATGATAACCCATTAGTCCATTAACCCATTAATCCATGAATGCATTAATCCATTAATCCATTCATGAGGGCAGAGCCCCCACGGTCTAATCACCTCATAAAAGTCCTACCTTTCACTATTGCTGCATTGGGGATAAGTTTCCAAACACAGAAATCTGAGGGACACATTCAAAGTATGGCAGGGTGGTATGCATGAAAATGTTGGTATAGAGTAATATTTATTTGAGGCTATTGGTAGGTTAGACATGCTCCCTGCCCTTAGAAGGTTTATGGTACAACAGATCGACATGGAATCAGAGATGTTATCTAAACAATAAATTTGAACAAACTACGTATATCACTGTATAGTAAATATGTAGTGCATATGGTTCAGATGTTTTCAAACTCCTTAATTCTAAGTATATTGAACTAGGCCCTGAAATAAGCTTCAACAAAGATAGACTAATGTAGCAAAAATTTAATTAGAAAGGGAAGATCCTGGTTTTTTAGTCGCTGTATATCTTATTTTTCCCCCTTTGCAATTAACTTTTTTGCTGCTGTTAAACTTTTTTCTATTACTTAAGGAAGAAATAGCTTTGAAACATCAGATAAACATGCAGATTTTTCAATCTAGTTAGATGGTAAATTTATTAGTTGAGAAAAAAGCACTAGCAGAATAGGCCCCAGAACTTTATTTTTGTTTTATTTTTAATACTCTTACATTGCAATGTATAGAATAGCAGGTATTCTCTGAATTGCGTGCATGGTATATGTGCTCTCACACTTTAATTTTATAAGTTAAATAAATAACAGAGAAAGCAAAACAATCTGCAGTCCTCAAGAAACCTCTCAGCCACAGGATTTACTTTAGCACTTCCCAAAGTGCTATGGTAAATATACAAACTCACACCGCCCACTTGCAGATCCGCACTTGACTGCCTAGTGAGGGAATCTTGAATGAATGAGAGAGGTTAGAATGAAAAAAAAAATCATTACTTTTAAAAGGAACACAAAAATAAAACATAGACTTTTATCAGGCCTGTGTCTGGTAACACTAGTGTGCTCACACGCCCACTTCTTATTTCCTGCTCTTTCTAGGCCACCTACACATAATTGTTCCCTTCCCAGGTAAATTTAAAAATGGCAAAAACAGTGAAAATTATCTTTGGATCTAAGTCACCTCACCCTTCCCTTCTTCACTGACCCACTATCGCCCTATTTGTTCTCGTGGGTTGGCAAAGGAGTCACGTAACCAAATAAACTCCAAGCTCAGTATGGAGGGACTTGAAAGGGTCATATGATAAAAAAAATCCAGGATAGCTGAATTTTTTTCCTCTAGCAAGCATTAGAGGAAAATTACAGAGGGTTCAACCACATTTCAGGTATTTGATTCTCTCTTGAGATGTGTGGAATTGTTTCCAAACAATTTTTAGGTTTGGGAATCCTTAGTGTAGACCTTTGAAACAGTAAATTATCAATTTCTAACTTTCAAACCCTTAATGTTAAAAAAATGTCATAAAACAATGATTGCACATATCACATACAGCTAATGTTATATGTCATTGTCTAAATTAAGTTCATGATCAGTTTTTCTTTTACTCTTTCCCAATATACTACATATTCTAGTATATTTTTCTATTGTCTATATTCTCATAGCAGTGAGAAAACAGATATAATTTCTGTTTTCCTATTCTTTTCTTGGTTCAAGAAGATTGAACTGGGAACTTGAAGAGTATAAAAGCCATAGAAAATAAACCAAGAAAAAGTAAATAATGAACTATTAAAAAGTCAAAATCTGAAACTTGAGAGGACCTCAGATATAATAAATTATCTTCCTTTTATACAATGAAAAAAGGAAGACCTGAAAATTTACATGACTTGCCCCAAGATACACAAAGGGTTTATAGTGGAGCCTCGTTAGGTCCCATTCTCTCGACTTCCCAAGGGAACATTTAATGCATAAATCAGATTTTGAATGCTCTTTGCTCCTAAAAGCTTATTTACTAGGCATTTGGATGCCGAGAACTTGATTTTTATTCTTCTCTCCTTCTCCTTCTTCTTAGCAGCTAACTCCAGTTTAAACTCCTTTAGCCACAAAGTTATAAAAAATATATTATGTATTCAATGAGCCAGTTCAGTTCTCAATAAAATTCTCATTGTCTATAAAGGATTTCAGAGTCTCCCAGTTCTTTACCATTTATAATAAGGAGAGCAGTAGTATAGGCAATCCAAAATAGTAAATATTTTTGAGAATTTTCAAACTAATTTAAATTTGGAAATTAATACTAGGTTAATGCATTAATGGGATCATCCATCGAAGGCAAGGCATATGTACCAGAATGTTTAGGACGTTGCTTTCCAAGGGAGATAGCTTACATAGCTTCACCTACCACCCTCCCTACAGCTTTTAAGAGGAATGTTCATAAGAATAGCAGAAGTTCTGGTATATACTTTTGATAGGAAAGGTCTAAGCAACAGGTTATGGTTTGTTTTAAAGAATGAAATATTCAGTGTATGTAGGGACGTAAATAGTAGATAGCTCAATCTGTGATAAAAATGTTTCTAGAATGAAACGTTCTCTGAGAAATGCCAAAAAGTTGGGTAGGAATCCAAAGGAATGATCACTTGTAATCATTTCTAGGAATATTATTAACGGGACTGTCCTTATTGACCTGGTGCTCATTACCACCTCCCTCTGATATTATTTATATATATGTGTACATATGTATAATATACATATATTATGTACCTATATAGGTATGTACACATGTATGTTCTCTTTCATTTTAATAGCCTTCTGATTCTCACCATTTTCTGAGAGATGAAGCAATTTACTCTTTTATTTAAAAGGACCTACAACTCTTCTCTTTGGAGATTTTGCAAATTAGATTATGAGTAATTGAGTACTAGATTTATTATGAATGCATGTTTGCTTTTAAACTGAAATGCTACACACTGCCTACAGTTTCAGTGTCTTCTCAATTGTTTTAACATCACTACAGGAATCATTCTCAGTCTTGACTGAACAAGCTTTTTAAGACAAGTGAGTAGAGCGGAAATAAAAAGATGTTGATATAACTGCTCCTCTGAGTTCCAGTGTGGTGAATCTATGCAGGGTTGGCATTAGCTGTGGCCGCTCACAGCAGTTCTCAAATGAGTGTTTTACTTACTGCTGGAGAGGAAGAATACATGTGGATGGAGTTCTTCCTCATCCTCTGTTCATGGTGTATTTCTGGATTCTATAGAGTCTGTTTTTTTAAGGATCCTTTTACCCTTTGTATATTCTGTTTTCTTCTAATTGTTTATTCTTAAATAAAGGATCTCAGAACTAGACACTTTAATGGACCTTTTTTTTTTTTTTTTGCTAGAAAGCAGTTCTTCCTATATCTACAGTCTTCTCCTTCAGGCCATTCCTACTTCCTCTTCCTTGAATAGTTAATTTCCCAGTTTCTCACCACTAGGTGTCATAAGTATTCACACAAATGCCTCCAGGGTGTAAAAACAAGCTTTCTCTTATGATGTGCCCCTGAATTATCTTGGCTTTTCATATAAGGTCTTATATTGTTTGAGCCCAGTAATTGGCTCACATGTGATTTCACCTCAGAATAGAAAGTTCAGGAAAAACTGATAAGATCAAAATAATGGAAATCTTTGTGGCCAATATGTATAGCTTTGAACTCTGTAGAACTTGTTCCTCTGAGAACCCATTCCCACTCTGCCCTTGAAGGTACCTCACTTCCTGAGGTTATGGGCACCTTCTCATTTTAGCAATGGGCTGCATGGAGAAAACTTTTGGGAATCTTTGCATTTTTTGTGATAGGGAAAGACGTGAGACATCAGAATCTACTCTCATTCTACTTATTTGTATTAATATTTCAGTTAAAGCAGCTGAAACATTAAAACATTATTTTCAAATCATGGATTTTTAGAGTTAGAAGGATCCTTAGAATGATCAATTTTAACCCTTTATTTTATATTAGAGAAACAATGCCTGGAATGGTTTGCACTTTGCCTAGGATTGGTAGCAGAATTAGACATTGGACATACATTTCCCAATCTTAGGTGTGTTATGCCCTCTCTGTACATGTTACTAGAAGAATAGATCCATGTTATCTACTATGGAATTTTAAGAAAAATATAAGCCAGAATGTTCCTTATACTATACTAAATATTATAAGAAAAACCTTGAGTCAGTAAACCTCCTCAGTGGAAATTTAATTATTAAAACAATCAGGCTATTAGTTATTGGCACAATGATAAGGAACAAACTGATTTCATTATATAGATTTTGCATTTTAATTCAGAATGATGGGATAATTGTTCCATTTAGCTTTTTTTTTGTATTGCAAGTCAACCAGACCCAAATACATTCTTTTCATGAAGTTTTGCTTTTTAAATAAGATGACCATTTTAATGAAAAGATATAGTCGATTCATTGGTATTCTAAGTAAAAAAGGTTATTATTATTATTCACAAACATGAAAAGGAAATTAGCTTAATAAGCTTGTTAGAAAAGCAGTGAAAACATTGTATTTTCAAAGTAGCTATATCATAAAATAATTAATTTTGTTTGTTTATACACTTTATTTCTTGCGAGAGGCAGGACTATCCAAAGGTCCAGAGAGTCACTGTCCCTTGGTACTCATCCAGTTGCCAGGGACAGAGTCATGCCACTCCCTCTGGAATAAAGGCTTCATTCTGAGGTCGCCATGATAAATCCGGAATTTCATGGACTTTCAGAATTACTTTTGAATAAGAATTTTTACCTAATTAGAATACCAAATAATTCCTTTGGCTATCTTTTTTTCTCAGAGAATTAAAATCATTTATAGCCTTTTCTATCTTTATTAAGGTATTAGTGACAAATAAAGGCTAAATTTTCTTTTAAAAAATTGAAATACTAACTTAAAAATGAATTGTTTGGTCACAATGACAGTGCATGGACACTGCTTCCACTGGTGATTCTGAATGGTGTTTGACCAAAACAAGCTGCCATGTCAAGTGAGTCAGGGAGATAAGTGCATTTTCTTAGACATTAGTGATACTTATCAGAATATTACAGTCTCTGAAAAATCCTGCAAGTAAAAAACCCAGTCAACTGTGTTTAAACCAGCATCTTCCAAGTATAGTTAATCACAAACTTTTGTTATAAAATATGAAGTAATATTTTGTGAAAAACAGGTTGAGAAATCTCAATTGCTAAAATGAGTTAAAATACTTGCTTGTTAAATCAAGTATTGCATATCTTACAATGTGCAACCTATTTGGTTTTCATCTCACTTATTGACAGTATCCTACCAGTATCCCTTTGGCCTCCATGACCATTTTCTAGTCAACAAAAAAATTCAGAGTTGCAACATTAGAAATCCCAAACTCTGCCAAGTTTATCTACAAAATTTCCCAAATAGCAATGTCCTGTCAACAGATGGAACTATTTTAAAATGTTACTTTTGGCCAGGAGTGATGGCTTACATCTGTAATCCCAGCACTTTGGGATTGCTTGAGTTTAGGAGTTCAAGACCAGCCTGAGCAATGCGTGAGACCCCTAGCTCTATAAAATAGCCACAGGGCAACAGAGTGAGACTCTGTTACAAAAAAAAAAGTTACTTTTGTGTGTTTGTGTGTATGTGTGTTATAAAATAATCTTGTTGGTTGATTTCCTCAAATCCATATTTTTTTTTTACTTAAATAAAATTGTTCAGTGTCACAGACTCCAAGGCTATTTATTAAGCAGTAAATAAGATAGGATTAAAAATACAATGGCCATAGTTCCTGGGAGTTGTTATTATTTTTATTACTTGGTATTAGAAATAGCTAATACATTCAAGATAAAATACTAACTCTTTAGTATGGCATAAAAGGTTGGGTATGCTTGTTTATAAGGTTGCATGGAAGTGAGACATCCAGATCCCTACTGGGAAAGGGAGTTTAGCAGAAGAAATTCAGATTAAAAAAAGGTAACTGGAGCTACTTTCACATTGTTACTGTAAATTTTAATAACTGGCTATCTCATAAATCTTATGGACAATTACAATAATATTCTGGATATTGTAATAACCATTTTGGATATAGCTATAGCTTAAGTAATCTGTTTTCTCTGAAAGCATTTTCTATTCATATATCCCAAGAGAGATGATTTTGAATAGTCTGTCATCATTCAATACAAAGAACTCTCACTAAGCAGAATTTTATAGTAAGCTACTGCAAAGGCCACTGACTATTCTCCGGTTTGGGTTCAATTTGGAACATAGTGCCTTTGAAACTAGCTTGATCCCTAACTCCATCAATATGGAGTTGGGTATGCTGGTGCATCTCCCGATGCACATGTCATAACACTAGCAAATATTTCAGCAATAATTACCTACTTTTTCTGTCCTCAAAGGTGGTATAATTGTCGTGGTCATGGAAATCCAGATTTTCCTAGAACTTGTTTAGGTCTAAGGCCTATTATGAGCAGATTCCTACCTGCCCCTTCAACTGATCTCTTACTAGTTTTCTCCTTTATTATTTAAAATAAATTATTAAAAATAAATAAATTGCTATTCTTCAAATATTTCATGCTTTTTTTACCTGCCATGATTTGTGCACATTCTTCTTTTCCACTGGAACGCCATTATCTTCCTTTCTTACCCAAATAAATCCATTCACATTTCCAGGTTTGGCTCAAGCAGTGCTTTTTCTCAGATGTCTTTTATGAACATTCCTAAACTCAATGAGAATTTTAATTACCATGAAAAGTTAAGATTAGAGATTATAATAGTTCATGTATTACCTGTCATAGGAGTAGCTCTGTAACACAGAGTACCCCTTATATAACTGTTCAAATGTGATAGAAGTTTATTTCTCAATCATGCTAACTCCTAAGGAGAGATTCCTGATTCAGGGTGTTAGGCTTGATCTATTTTACAGGTTCACCATCTTGTCATATAAAGCTAGTGAAAGAAAAAAGGGGAGAAAGAAAAAGACACAACTCCTTCTTAACAAACTTGATCTGGAAGTGGTACCCATTTGCTCCTTTCCACTACTAAGAAAGGGTTATATGGCCCAATCTGGCTATATTGATTTTGGGAAGTGTGGTTCCTGACTAAGTAATAGTTTCCTGGTAATAATTCCTACCCTGGAAAGAAAAGCATACATTTTGGGGATAATAGCTGTCTCTGCCTCATTTTATATATACAGGTAATATATAGGTATATATTTATGTTTTTTATTTATTTTTTTTCTATTCTGGAATCATTTTATTGTTGCTTCAAGTTTAAGAATTTTCACTGAAACTGGGCATGGTGGCTCATGCCTGTGATCCTGGCACTCTGGGAGGCCAATGTGAGTGGATTGTTTGAGGTCACGAGTTCAAAACCAGCCTGAGCAAGAGCGAGACCCTGTTTCTAAAAATAGCCAGGGCATTGTGGTGGGTGCCTGTAGTCCCACTACTCAAGAGACTGAGGCAAGAGAATCACTTGAGCCCAGGATTTTGAGGTTGCTGTGAGCTATGATGTCTCAGCACTCAATCCCAGGGTGACTGAGTGAAACTGTCTCAAAAAAAAATTTTCACTGATGATAGCAAGTCAACGTTTTCAGATAATTTCCCTCATAGCCCCAGTCAACTTCTAAATCTTGATAGACATGTCAACATATTTCTCTCCAATACAAATTATCATTCCACCCATGATTGATGGATCAATTTAACCTCCAATTTCAATATTTGACCTTGACTTAGAAAGCTTCTCAGGACTATTTTTAATTCAGGAAAAAATGGCTTCTTCTAAAAGAGATGCAGTGGTTACTGTGCAAGATATCTCTCCACGGTGGATACTCATCATGACAGAAATGACTCCTTGGGTACTGTTAAGCAAACAAATTAATCAGGTTGGATGTGAGAGAAGAAAACCTCTCTTTTGCCATGATATCATTTAGGCTTTTTACTTTAATAGAATGTTTCACACAGTGATTCAAAATAGTCTCTTGGGTTCCTTCAGGAGTTGTGAAACTCCCAACAAATTCTTTTCTACTTGTCCCAGGTTATTCTGTTTTGATGCAGCAGAATAAAGAGCAGAGGCATATCGACCTTCAACATCATGTATCTAGGCAGGTTCCCTCACATGCTTGGTAACTGGCCTGACCACAGAGGTACTGAAGAATCACACCTGCTGGAAGAACCCGGCCACTGCTGGGGTGGCCACCTTCTCTGCCCTTGTAGGTTAAATCTGAGTTGGAAGGGGGAGGCACCACAATTAATAATCTTATGTATGCAAATGACATAAACCCAGCTTATGGAACCTGAAACAACAAAATTCTTGTATTGAAGTCATTCAGGAGTAGTTCTGAGAGGTCGCAAGGAAGAACTTTAGGAATCAAACAACCCTGGAGAACTTCACCTATGAGACCTGGAGACACAATGCCACCATAATTATTATCTCTTCCTGCTCTTCTTGCTTGTTAACTATATCTTCTCCTTTTGCAGAGAGATGGCTTTTACATGTAGTGGGTGGGTGGTCAGCTCCAGGCTTAGAGTATCCAAGTTGAATAGCTCCACAGAGAAATGAGAATGCATTTTTACTCCCCATTTTGGTACGTAAAATCCCAGAGACACACTCTGGACAATTTGGCCTATGTGTTTTCCTGCTGGACCACTCTCTGTGACTACTGCTAAGAAGTCCTCTGATTAGCTGAGCCTGAGTCACATATCCTCCACATCTTAGCTGTGGCAGGCACTGTGATTGATAGTTCTATGGGTGAAGAACTCTTCGAAGAAAGGTAGAAGGTGCTATTATCAAAAGTATGAATAAAAGTCTTGTGGAAATAAAAAAGAAGATGGGGCTGGGAGAAAGCCAAGCTCTATTATAGAGATACTGGTTTTACAAATCAAGAATAATGAAGTGAGATTCTGAGTGAGATTTTAAAAAGATTTTATTCTAAAAATTTGTTTTTGTCAGGTCCTTCTAGCTTCTATAAGAGAAAGATGTAAGTAAATAAAAACATTCGTTTTCTCCATGTTTGTGTGACTTGTCAAGTGCCAAGTTTTATTTTATTTTTCATTGTATTATTCCTTGAAACTTTTCTAAGGAGTAATAATGTGGGGATGGGATAGAAAATCCATTTAAGTCTATAGGGAGGCCAATGAGAAAAACATGAACCATCTTTAAGACCCCAAAGTGAAGTAGGGACACCTATTCAGAGGGGAGCCATTGCTGATAAGTGCTGCTTTGTGCACACACAAAAAGGCATGTGTGCATCTGGAACCAATAACCTTAGCAAACAAAGCCAGTGGCCCAGGCAGGGTGGAGAGGTGGGTTATCGATCACTGAATAAAATTTAGACTCCTTAAGCAGTTATTCCTTCGTGAAATGCCAGATGAGAATAAATCTGCGAATATAAAATTAATTTTTCTGTCTTGGTTTTGGATAAAGAAAAAAAATGTGGAATTGGAAGCAAGTCTTTCTGTGTGAAAACAAATTATCCTTCCCATTGACATCTCTGACAGAACTCAACTTTTATTTCACTAACTGAGAAAATAGTTAGATTAACATGTGGCTAGAAAGAGTTTTATCTGCTGGAGCACAGATATCCTAGGAGATGGAAGCTCACAGCAGTTCTCAGACTGGATAGCTTTTCCTATGTTGCTTCCTCCCAAGCATAACAGAATGTTTGAGAAAAGCCTCCAGGGACCTAGGCTGCCCACAATTTCATAGGTAATTGCAAATTTTGAATTCCTTGATGAAAATTGCTATTCAATTTTTAAGTATTAACTATTTGAGTATTTGGATTTTAATCAAATAGAAAAATCAGACATTGCAATAGACCACTAGTAGGCTAAGTCCCTAGTAAGCCTGGAGGTAACATGGTCTACCTATACATTCGGAGCCCTGCACCGTGGTGCAATGCTCCTGGACCACATGACTCCCTCAGACCCTGGTGACTCGCTCTCTGGGCTGCTTCCCAGCACTTGCTCAACAGAAAGCCTCCTTTGTTTGGTCTCTGCAAACTGTTGGTCCCTGTCTTTCTCCTGACAAGTGTGGGAACGTCTCTACTCTTCCAGAGATCCTTGGTGTCTTAGCCCATTTTCTACCACTATGCCAGAATACCACAGACTGGATAATTTGTGAAGAAAATTGTGTTTCTTAGGCTCATGGTTCTAGAAGCTGGGAAGTCTAACATGAAGGGGGCTGCATGTGGTGAGGGCTTTCCTGTTGTGACACAGCAAGGCGAAAGTCATCAGATGGCAAGGGAGGACATAAGAGGATGAGAACGCATAAGGCAGAGAGAAAATGGGGCTGAACTCATCTTCTATATCGGGAGCCACTCCCATGGTAACTAACCCACTCCTGAGATAACAATATTAATCCACTCATGAGGGCTCATCAACATGAGTTTTGGAGGGCGTTCAAACCACAGCACTTGGCTTTTGGGACCCATCTAGGATTCTACATGAGTTCATTAGCCTTTTCTGGATGTTTCAGTTCAGTGATTTTTTAATACGTTGCATTATAATAAAACATAGGGCTTATCTGGAAGAATAATAGGGAAGAGAGAGAAGAAATAAGGGCACATGGCAAAATGTCTGCTACCATACCAGAAATGAACTTGAAATACTGGGACCTACAGAAGGCTTCTTGGTTTCTGGGCTCTCACTCAGCATTGCTCTTGATGGCAATCTTCTTTCCCCTTCTTTGCCAAGTCGCTGCCTGGAAAATAGGCCCTTGGTTCATTTTTTCCTCATATTACATATTCTCACTTACTTTCCTTTAATGTGATAAAAAATAAAATCCTTCTAAGAACTGGAATGTCTTCAAAGGGATAAGGGAATTAACACAGGTTTTTATTGAAAAACCAAGCAAGAATGAAAAAACAATGAAGTCAGTGTTTCTCAACCATCTTTTCATCTTTTAATTTTTTTCCCCTCAAGAGCCATTTTAGACATTTTCTTTCTCATCATTTTTTTTCTCCTAAGAAATTTTAATACCATAGATATACTGTATTTCTGTTTAAGTTTTGTGGCCCTTCGGAGGGCAATAGACCATCATAGTAGCTATTTAACACAATTTTTTTCACCCTCCTCAAAGTAATTTTTGCCCATCCCATTGAGACTGCATGGGTTAAGTAAAAAGCTCTGCTTTCAATACCACCATGATTAATGTGGAATGATAAAAAGAATGCTCAAGGTAAAATTCTATGGAGGATACTCTGTGCTTTCTCTGTCACTTTAGAAAAAATATTCAATTTCCTTGAATGTCAATTTTCTGACACATAAAATGAGGTTAAGTTTAAAATGATAAGCAAATAAACGGAACTGAAATTATCTTATCTGCTTGCTTCCTAGGGTTGTTGTGAAAGTAACTTTCCTGAGATAAGCTAACTTATCAAGTCAAAGCTCACCACAAGCTTGCCTCTCAGGTCTTTCTTCCCAAAACCAGAGTCTCAGTACCATTACCATACAAGAAAGAACCTCAACTGTTCGCATAGTAGAAATGGGAATGTGGCAATGAGCTCTGCTGCCTCAGTTGAGAGAGCAGCCAGAGAGACGGTATATTTCTTTAATGGAGAATTTGTCTAGGCATAAAGGAGGAGAACTCAGATTTAATAAAGGAAAAGTTCACAAAGGAACTCTTGGAATACTTTCCCCTTAGAAACTTTAAAAATAGTATCAAGTATTGCTTGACTTCAGTGAATTACTTGCCAACAAGGACTGGAATAGGTGATTACAAATCATTTCTCTTACACTGTACTCATTGCTTTTCTATAAGGAACCTAATTAGTTTTTAAGTAACCTAAAATTTCAACATGAACTTTTATTTCTAACCCTGTTTATTAAGTATTACAACTATATTTTGGTCTTACCAAATGTATTTCAACTCTAAGCAACTGCTAAAATACACAATTGATTGCAAAATAATAATAGATCTACTATGTATTGAGCACATGGTATGCCTAGGCCTAGAGTAGGGGTATTATAGTTATAGTCTCCAATGTCTGTGGAAACCTGTGGTATTAATGTTATACACTCTATCAGTCTATTACAGCAACAATCATTTTATTTACTCCTAGTTCTGTGGATCAGCAATTTGTCTGAGTTCAGCTGGGCGGTTTTTCTCCTGAACTTGCTTGGAGTCATTCACATGGCCTCAAGTCCATGAGCAGGTTGGCTAAGGGCTAGTTCATCAAGGGGCCTCACTGTCATGGCTTGTCTCTGTTCCACAAGGTCTTTCTTTCTCCAGCAGTTCAGCTTCTCTTGTTCTCTCAGGGGCAGCACCCAAGAGGTCAAGCTTGGAAGAAGCATGACTTCCTGAGATCTAGACTCAGAACTCACACACCCTCCATGGAATTCTACTGTGTAAAGCTAGTCAGGAGGCCGGCTTAGATTCAGGGAATTTGGAAACAGATTCTACCTCTTCTTGGGAGGAAATACCAAGAATTTATAGCCATTTTTAAACTACTATATATCCTTTCAAAGATGAGCAACCTGAGACTCAGAGGGATTCCTAACCATGACCAAGATCTCACAGCTAGCAATGGGGTGAGCTCAGAATGCATGATTTTTCTGATTCCAAAGTCCATACTAGACATATAGTGTTGTATTTAACTGTCCTTTATACACATTGGATTCTCAAAGCACTTGTTATGAACTGAATTGTGTCTCAACCCTCCTTTCCAATGGTAAAATTCAAACATTGAAATCCTAGCTAGCCCTCAGGACCTCAGAATGTGACTATACTTGGAGATGGGGCCTTTAAAGAGGTAATTAAGCTAAAGGAGCTAATTAGAGTGGGCTCTAATCCAATAGGATAGGTGTCCTATTGTAAGAAGAGGTGCCTGGAACACAGACAACACACAGAGGGAAGACCCCGGGAAGAGAGGGAGAAGATGGTCATCTACAAGTCAAAGACAGAAGCTCAGAAGAAATCAACCCTGCCAACACCTTGATCTTGGATTCCAGACTCCACAATTGTAGGACAATAAATTTCATTGCTTTAGCCATGCAGTATGTGTTCCTTTGCCATGACAGCTCTAGCAACCTATCATAATATAGCCCTACTATACATAATATACTATACATAATATAGCTCTTCTATACATAATATAGCCTTATTATATATAATATAACCCTCCTATACATAATATAGCCATCCTATACATAATATAGCCCTCTTATACATAATATAGTCCTCCTGTACATATTATAGCCCTCCTATACATAGTATAGTCCTCCTATACATAATATAGTCCTCCTACACATAATACAGCTCTCCAATACATAAGATAGCCCTCTTATATATAATATAGTCCTCCTATACATAATATAGTCCTCCTGTCATAATATAGCCCTCCCACTTGGTGCAAGTGGTGACATTACCATGTACCAACCCTGTCCTATACCTACCACCCCCAGCCTTTCTATGTTAGGGAATTATTGGTGAATGAATCATACAGTTGGGGTACTTTTCATGCTGGACATAGGAGGATGTCCTATTATATACAATGCCCTATTATATACATTGGTTTATTTCATGTTCTTAACTTTATAAGGCTGATAGGTTAAGTGCTATCATGACTGCTAGTTAAATATGATTCTATGCACTTGAAGAATATATACTTACCTTGCTTAGTAGGATTGGGTAGTGATGGGGCCCAGTTGGAAACAAGGACTGGTTGTTCTTGGCACAATGTTCTCTCTTTCAAAACAAGACCTGTAACCCACTTCTAACCTCTAACCCTTCTCTTGAGGACATATCTGCTTTTTCTATTTTCTGTTAAAAAAATGATATTTGGATAGTGAAAACATACTTCAGTATGATTTTTTTCTCGTTAGAAGTGCCAAGACCGTGATGTTTATAGTTTATTTGAGAAATATTTTAGTAAACTCTCTCTCTTTTTGTTTGTTTTATATTCAACATCTTCAACTTAGTCCAATTAAGGGGAATAAAACGTGTACCAATTTTATACATGTAGTAACCCAAACAGAAGAAAAAACTTCTTATTGCTGAAATTTAAATGAGTTCTGAGTGTTAGAGATAAGTTAAGCAAGTATATTTGGGTTGCACTGCATTATCTTATCCCAGAGCAGTGAATAAGGCCAGCCCTAAAGAAGCACGAAGGTTTAGGCAATGCTTGGTGCTCTGGAGCCTTGCTGGACCATGAGCTGAGGCAGACTGGGGCCCACTCACAAATGGAAGCTGCTGGGAGCAAGGCTGCCAGAGGTCCGTAGCTTTGGTACAGCCCCCTTACTTATGGTCTGTTTTGAAAACTGGTAAAACGATGCTCTGTCTACAGATTTGAGCAATACGGTGGGAAGTAGTCTGTCTACAGAGCTTGGTGCTATGGGGGTCAGGGTGTTTGACTTTGTATAACAAGAAGGCAACCAGGCACAGTGGATCTTAGAATCGCACAGTTCTGTCATGCTGTCTGTTCTATCACTTTTAAATTTTTCCATCTTTGAGACTTTGGGAAAATTATTCTCTCCAGTCCTCAGTTGTCTCATGTTCAATATGGAAATAATAAATAGCTCATAAGATTGTTTGCAGTATTAGCCTGGAGAAGAGGATATAGTGGAGATGCAGAAGTTACCTTCAAATATTCAAAGGGCCATTACATGGAAGAAGGAGTGTGATTATTTCCTTTTTTGCTTTTTTCCAGAGAACATACTTTGAAAAAAAGGTTCTAAAGGCAAAACTCTGCTCTGTATAATAAAAAAGTTCTCAGTAGCTAAGGCTTTCTCAAATGAGAATATGTTGGTTTGTGAGGTGTTAGGCTTGATCATCATCGAATCATCACATGTGCATCTTCATTTGATGCATTCTTTTTAAAAAAAAAAAAAAACAAAAACAGAGTCTCATTCTGTCACCCTAGGTAGAGTGCTGTGACATCATACCTCACAGCAACCTCAAACTTTTGGACTCAAGTTATCCTCTTGCCTCAGCCTTCGAAGTAGCTGAGACTACGGGCTCCCACCACAATGCCTGGCAAGTTTTGCTATTTTTATTCGGACAGAGTCTTGCTCTTGCTCAGGCTGGTCTTGAGCTCCTGAGCTCAGGTGATCCACTTGCTTCAGCCTCCAAGGGTGCTAGGAGTGCAGGTAGGAGCCACCTCGCCTGGGCCATTCGGTGCATTTTATGGGGCAGGTACTTAGTATGTGCTATCTCTTTGAATCCTCACCAACCTTTGAGGTGGACTCTATTTTTATCTCTGTTTTACAAATTTGGAAGCTGAGGCTTGCAAAAGGCAGGTGACCTATCCAACAACATCATCTGGCTGGACCTTCCAGCATCATCTGGCAGAGCCAGGCATCCATCCCTCCTTACTTCCGCATACTGTCTATCCCTGGCAGTGGTCAGGCACTGGGAAGACGCAGGGAGCTGTCCTCTGGGGTTACTGTACATCAGATTCTCCAACTAAGACTCATGTGGAGAAGTCTCCATTTCTTTACCTTGAAAGCATTTTTTAACTCTCCTAATAGTGAGAGTCTCCTAATGAGACTGTGTGGTAACGCAGGAGAGCTACCCGCTGGGGTTATAGGACCCTGGAGGTGAAAAAGGAAAATCATGAAACAAGTTGGGAAATGGACCAGAGCAACTAAATTTAAAGTTGAATCTTCTATTTCCTACTTGTATGGTTTGGGATAGAACATACATATAATCTGTTGGAACCTCAGTTTCTCCATGAGTAAAATCCAAGTAATTATACCCAACTTACAGGGTTGTTGTGATAACTAAAAATAAAGTGATTAACTCACAGCCCATCACTCGATAGATGCCCCAAACTGGTAATTAATTATCACTAACAGCTGGCTAAAGTGTGAGCTGAGGCAGGTGTTGGTTGCTGCTTGTGGGTAGCAAGGTTCAGATTGTAAGTTCTGGGATTTAAAGGGCAGATGAAGTTCATGAAGAGCGCATCACATTCATAATGCCGTATTCAGCAACCTGCTACGAATTTAGAACTTCGTTCTTTTGAATGAAATGTATATTGCAGGGACTGGGAAACCAAAAACTACATTTACCAAGGCTGACCCCTAATTGGAGTTCTGGGTGTGATTTAGGTTGTGCCTTTCAGATGCACTTCTGCCAGACTTAAATTAATGAAAAACAAAAGCAAGGAGGGACAGAGACATAGAGGCAGTGGCAACTGAAAATGAAACCGCTGGCCAAGCCAGAAAGCCTCCACAGAGGTAGAAAGAAAAGGGGTTTTATTACTGAATGGGACATGCACCATAGGCAATCTGCAAAAAAATGATCACAAAGACAGAAAGAAATCTCTGCCTCTTATATCACCAAGCAGATACCACCGGTTCCAGACGTGTTCTCAAGATAAACAATAGCTAGAGCTCAAGTAAGAGGAATTGTCAGCATCATATGTCACAACACAGTTGATCCTAAATTCACCTGGTAGTTGGAGTAGCCATCTGTGTTTGCTCATGTCCTTTGTCAAAAGGAGAAATAAATGTCTTATATCTTTATGACAGGAAGATTTGCAACTGGGATCTAAGCAGCAGCCAAAGCCAGGCTCCTGCTCTCTCAATGACCTGGAGATAGCAGACACTGTCATCCTTGCTGATTACATTTCAAAGTCGGTGTTCCGGTCCTTTGGAAACATCCCTGGGGTTGTAAAATTGGCAAGAGGCTTATTTAGCATTTTAAAAAAGTCACCTAGGCGGGTGGGGATGGGGAGTGGCTCAGGCCTGTAACCCTGGCACTTTGGGAGGCCAAGGCAGGTAGATTGCCTGAGTTTATGAATTTGAGACCAGCCTGAGCAAGAGAGAGACCTCATCTCTCCAAAAAATAGCTAGGCATTATGGCAGGCACCTGTAGTCCTAGCCACTTGGGAGGCTGAGGCAAGAGAATCACTTAAGCCCAAAAGTTTGAGGTTGCTGTGAGCTGTGATGCCATGGGCACTCTACTGAGGGCTACAAAGCGAAACTCTGTCTCAAAACAAAAAAAAAGAAAGAAAGAAAGAAAGAGTCATGTATGTTTCGAAGAGATAGAGAATGTTTAAGTTTTCTTTAACAGCTTTGTCCCCAATCCCTGGGCCACAGATTGGCACTGGTTTGTGGCATATTGGAACCAGGCCACACAGCAAGAAGTGAGCAGCAGGCAAAAGAGCAAAGCTTCATCGGTGTTTACAGTCGTTCCCTGTGGCTTGCAGCACTGCGGGAGCCCCGCCTCCTGTCAGATCCATGGCAGCATTAGATTCTCACGGGAGCATGAACCCCAGTGTAAGCTGCTCACGTGAGGGATCTAGGTTGTGTGCTTCCTGTGAGAAGCTAATGCCTGATGATCTGAGGTGGAGCTCAGGACACAAGTTGGAGGTGTCACTATCCATCACTGCCAGATGGGACAGTTGAGTTGCAGGAAAACAAGCTCAGGTTTGCCACTGATTCTGCATTATGATGAGTTGTAGAATTATTTCATTATATATTACAATGCAATAATAATAGAAATAAAGTGAGCAATAAATGTAATGCCCTTGAATCATCCTTAAACCATCCCCCACCTTTGTCCCCAGATTGTGGAAAAATTGTCTTCCGTGAAACTGGTCACTGGTGCCAAAATGTTTGGGGACCACTGCTTTACAAAAAGGGCAGGGAGAAGCCAGTTTTTCATTAGGAAGAATGAAAAATTCTTTTCTTATTTTTAATTTGTATTTGCCTTTATACAAGTCATCATTTTCTCTTGGCATGACATGATTCAGGCAGTGATTTCCCAATTTACAACTTCAGGAGCCACAGTTTTCCTACGTCACAACCTGGATGGGGGTGCTTTTTGGACTGCAGCTCCCTGACTTGCCACCTTTCTAATCAGGGCAGCTAGCAATCCTTTGGTGGGCCAGTTCTGCAATGTTGATCCATAGCAGCCTGGATCTTGTTTCTCCAACTTTCCCAGTGAGTCTGGATTCACTTAGGCTGGACAATTAAGTTCACAAACTCATCCTACAGAAAGTGCTGCATACTTCATTCCTGAATATCAGTATGGTCACCTTCTAAGTACTCCCCTTGGCCATCTGGTACTGTAGTGATATTCAGTGGTGAAGTGTGCAATATCTTTTCTAGGATGAGTTCATGAATTTAATTGTCAGACCTCATACAACAGCTTTGATGGCCATTCCAGAAAAGGAGTTCCAAAACTGCATTAAAGGGTAAGCTAGGGGCTGATGTCAGTGCAAAGATTCCAGAGGGGATGGCTTTGAAGGTGACCATAGTGATATTCAGCAATGAGGTATGTAGCATTTTTCCCAGGATGCGAACTTGGTTGTCTGATCTAGTACTTCACTATTCTGTATGTACTATATTCCTTTCTTCTGAAGTACCTGGAGTGGTTTCTGCTTTCTACGACTGAACTCCATCTAATATAAAATCTCATAAAAATGATTCATATTATTAACGATGACTCCATTTTAGACAAATTTTCTTTATTAGTATAAACAGGCTATGTCTAGAATTTGATGCTCTAGATGACTTTGCTAGTGAAATAAATATATTCTAGCATCCATGAATGTTTTTAAACTTTTGATTGTTTTGTGGATAATATAAAATAGATAATTCTTGACTGTGTTCTTAATTAGAAGAAACAGATTTCCTTGGCACAAATTTATTGCTTTCTTTTGTTTTTTTCTTCTTCACATGATAAAAGAAACACAATTTTTGAGTCCAAAATACAATTAAATTTAAAAATAGAAGAGATGTGACTTATTTGAGATGACCCCTCAATTCTCAAGGAATAATATTATTTCACATAATAGTATCCGATTCCTCCCATCCTTGTGGCATACGGTAGTCTTCTCACCAAGAGATGGAGGTTAATTCTCTTCTCCTTGATTCTATGCTGGGCTTGTTCTTTGTGTTAATCAACAGAATGCTGCAGAAATGACTTTGTGCCAGTTCTGATCTACCCTTAAGAGCTCTAAAAAATTATTCTCTTGGAAGGCAGCCACTACTGGAAAACAGAAAAGTCTAATTAACTTTCAGAAGAGAGAGGCCATTTGGAAAGAGGCCTAGAATGTGAGGCTATGATGGGAGAGAATGAAGGAGACTTTTCAGCCCCCAGCCACCCTTCCAGCCATCCTGGGAGATGGGAGACATCACTAGGTAGTTGTAACTGCTGACCCTTCCCTGGAAAGCCTTTCATTGTCCCTTTTCCGAGTTTCCTTTTAATCATCCTTCAGGACTCAGATGAGGCATTTATTGTAGATCTCTAAGAGAAGAATAGAGCTGTGATACTTACGGCCTAAATCAGCGGTTCTCAACCTTTCTAATGCCACGGCCCTTTAATACAGTTCCTGTGGGTCGCGACCCCCAGGTTGAGAACAGCTGACCTAAATGTTCTAGGGATCCTAGAGTGGGGATGGGTTTGGGGAGATGGGAGAATAAAACCCCTGTCTACATTCGCACAGCACTTTGGCCCCCAAGTCCACTGCATCTGCCGTTTGTTAGCTCTGTCAGTCACTGTCTCTTCATGTCATAGGTCACTGCACAATTCCAGTCCCTCAGTGTACCCTTGACACGTCCCCTCTTCACTGCCCATGGACAATGATGCACCCGGGGTGGACCATCTAGTTCCATAGAGTTCCTACAGCTAAGCTTTTAACAGAGCTCTTTCTATTAACCATAATCTTCCTCTTCCAAGAGAGCATCATCCTTCAGTGGGAGAAGATGAAAAGCAAGCAAGACAAGAGCCTTACCCCTTCACTTAGGAAGAAGTGTTTTCATCCAGGTATTTGCTTAGATCCTATCACGTGTCAGTCATCATGCCATGCACTGGGCTTGCAGAAGTTCACAGAACAGACATTGAATAATTAGAACTGTGATGAGTATTACAATATAAGAAATACAGGGTTGAATAAAGTGTGGCTCAACTTTAGCAAGTAACATTTTATGCAAAGATGATCTAACACAATTCAGAGAACATCTGATTTGTATTCTAATGCTTTGTTTAGTAAATATTAATAGAGACAATTAATGATAATTAGTCTGCATGAGCACAGAGATAAAGCAAAGGCAAACCTTAAACCTTTAACATATGATCACTCTGAAGCAAGGATGAACTCTCGTTAGGGACAACCACAGATGGGCAGTGAAAGTAGTCCGCTTTGCATATAGGCAATCAAAGAGTGATTTCTCTGTAGTAAATTTAAAAACATTAGTAAAATAGACAAGGTGGTCTGCTTTTGATTATTCCTGCATATGGGCAATTTTAATAATTTTAATAGTAAGATACTCTTCCCTGCGGAAAAAAAAATCTTTTGTTGGTCTAGAGTCTAAACAACTATTGTGATTATTATTGAATTTTAATAATGTATGTAAGCTTTAAATTAGGATATTTTACCGTATATTCTTTCATAAAAATTGTATTTTATATAGGAGCTATTTGAAGAACTCCTTGGTTGGACGCTTGCTTTCCTGTACACATGAAGATTCGTTTATATGTGCTCATTCTGAGAGGAAGATTGAATGTTTTCAGCTTGTTTTAGGTATAGCTCGTCTCTTTATGTTTTTTTGAGTGTAAATAATGAAAAATGAAATGACTTGCCCTCCATTTTTTGTAAGTTTAGAATCAAGAGAACGCAAATTGAAACTATAAGGAGATAACACTAAACTTCACTAATAGCAAGAATTTAAATTTAAGTTTAAAACTGATAGTGCCAGGTATTGACAAAGATGTGGAACCAGTGATTCACATCTTTTTAAGAAAACTGTTTTATAGCTACAAAATTTGAGCATGTTTATATTCTATGATCCAACAATTACATGCCTAGGCAACTACCCGACAGAAATTCATATGAATGCCAGAAGATATTCAAGAATGTTCAAGGCCATATCATTTCGACAGCCTCAAACTAGAAACCTTTCGAATTTCTGAAAAGAGTTGAATGAATAAACAAATTGTGGTATTTAAAGTATGCAATGACACACAGCAGCAAACATGTCACCTGTATACTCAACAATCAAGTATAAAATGATCCATGGTTCATAATTACATTTATATAAGTTTCAAAAATAGGAAAAATGATTCCATGGTGTTTAAATTCGGGGTGCTTGCTATCTTTTGAAAGGATAGAGAAGATGTAGGGCACAAGAGTATTTACTGGAGTTTCCTAGTAATGTTCAATTTCTTGATCTAGTTGGTGTTTATATAGGTCTGTTCTCTTTGTGATAATTTAATAAAATGTACCTTTATGATTTATATACTTTTCTGAATGTATAATTCAATAAAAATGTTTACTGAAAATCATAGCCAAATTATGAGAGTATGAACAAAAAATATTACAGGTATTGCACTTTTGGGGTATTATTACACAATCCGATATGGGTGAGTTCATGAGTTTAGTTGTAACACATAGGTAGAATTTCTTTAAGAAAATCTGAAACCAAGAAATCCACATTTGCAAAACAAGTAAACCAAGAAGAGGATTATGAGTATTTATAATGTATAGTACTGAATGCATCCTTTAAGGAGTGGCTCTTTCCTTGTTCATTAAAATACAGTATGATTTTTAAATATTTTGTTTCAATACTCTGGAGGAAATCTACTATATAATCGTAAAAAGTGAATTAAGCATTCCACCCTCCATCTCCCCTCTGTATATTTCTTTTCCCTGAATAGTTTTCTTAGGAGATTCTAATGGAATATCACCACCATCTCCAGTGTCATCTTTATCCCATTGCATTTGCATCATGCTGCATGACAAGCCTTGGAGATAAAGAAAGCAGGTATCAGTCCCACGTTCTGGATGAGCAAGCAAACTCTGAGTGGCCAAGAGATCTCCTGGTATCCCACTGCTCATATGAGGTGCAGTTGCACCCTAGTCTATGTTGTCACTTCAGTCACCCTTGAATCTGTTTGGTTTCTTGGTTGCAAGCTGCGGAAACTAACTCTGGCCATCTTAAGCCAAAGAAAGAAAGGGAAGGTGGGAGGAAGGAACAGAGGCAAGGAGGGACGAAAGAATAGAGGGAAGAAAGTGATATCAGAATCCAATGGCAGCATATCAGTGGCTCTAGTATTAACAAGCGGCTGGAAACAAGAAAAAAAAAATGTTACGGGTATCGCACTTTGGGGGTATTATCACACAACCCATTGTCTTGGAAAACCAGCAGTGACCAGGCTGCTTAAGAGTCCCGGCATCAGACCCCATCATGCTGAAACATCTGGCTTTTGTGTTGCTGCTGAGATGACTGAAATTGAAAAAGATTTTTTCACTGGTCAGGATTCCAAGTCCCAGGAAGGAGACCTGATTGTCTGTGTTTTACTTTCATGCTCACTCTCTGATTATGCTAAGGAACTAGGAGGACTTTGGTCCCTTCATTCCTGGGAGGAATTCCCTAGTCAGGATTGAGGAATTTCCCCAAAGGGAGATTACAGTCTCAGACTTCCCCAAAAGGGACATTAGGATGCTAACTGCAGTGAGTTGTTGGATGCTCCAGTGCCAAAAAAAATGGCAACTCTTCTATAATACTGGTCTTCTCTCTGGAGAAAAGAGCAACAAAGGATTTGTTTTAGCAGCTGGAATCATGAGCAAGCTGGAGTAATTAAGGAAAACAAGTGGAATTCTAAGGAAGAGTGAGTTTCCTTTTTCTTTTTTTTTTTGGCCGGGGCTGGGTTTGAACCCACCACCTCTGGTATATGGGGCTAGTGCCCTACTCTTTTGAGCCACAGGCACTGTCCTAAGAGTGAGTTTCCTAGGGCTGCCATAACAAAGAACCATAAACTGGTCGAGTTTAATACAGATATTTAAAGTATATATATTTATTGTCTTGCAGTTCTTGAGGCTAGAAAGTTTAAGATCAAGGTGTCAGCAGGGTTGGAACTTTTTTGAAATTTTAAATTATATGAAGGAACAAAATTTTAGATCACATTATTCTCACTTCCAAGGTAAAGTTCAAATTGTAGGAGAGCTCCTCACACTAGGGGGGTTGTGTGCTAAATACCCTCTCAGTGTGCACATTAGGTGAGATCCCACAAAATGCTCTCCCACCTCCCACCAATCGCCCTCCCCCTCCCTGTTCCCTCTTCCTCTTCTGCCCTCCCACTTGCTGGACTATATTTGTGTTTTATCATTTGTATGCATGAGTGAATATTGATATAATGGTTTCATATTAGTATTGAGTACATTGGATACTTTTCTTCCCTATTCTTGAGATACTTTACTAAGAAGAATGTGTTCCAACTCCATCCAGGTAAACCTAAAAGATGTAAAGTCTCCATCTTTTTATGGCTATATAGTACTCCAAGGTATACATATACCACAATTTGTAGATCCATTCATGGGTTGATGGGCTTTTGAGTTGCTTCCATGACTTGGCAATTATGAATTGAGCTGCACCAGAAACATTCTGGTGCAAATGTCTTTGCAATAAAATGACTTTGCTCTTCTGGGTAGATACTTGGTAATGGGATTGTGGGATCAAATGGAAGGACAACTTTTAGTTCTTCGAGAATTCTCCATCCTTCTTTCCATAAAGGTTGTATGAGTTTGCAATCCCACCAGCAGTACAGAAGTGTTCCTTTCTCTCTGCATCCACGCCAGCATCTGCAGATTTGGGACTTTGTGGTAAGGGCTAATCTTACTGGAGTTAGGTGATATCTCAGAGTGGTTTTGATTTGCATTTCTCTGATGATTAAAGACAATGAGCATTTTTTCATGTGTTTGTTGGCCATTCATCTGTCATCTTCAGAGAAGTTTCTGTTCAAATCTCTTATCCACCTAGAAATGGAATTCTTTGTTCTTTTCTTATAGTTTAATTCTGTGTAGATTTTAGTTATCAGACCTTTGTTGGATTAATAAGATGCAAAAATCTTCTCCAATTCTGAAGGCTGTCTGTTTATTTGGTTGTAGCACCCTTAACAATACAGAAGCTTTTGAGCTTGATCAAATCCCAGTTATTTGGTTTTTGTGTTTTTGCAATTGCCAGGGGGAATTTTCCTCATAAAATATTTTCAAGGCCAATATATTCATTTTCCCTACTCTATCTTCTAGAATTTTTTTGTTTCATGTCTCAAATTTAAATCTTTTATCCAGCGAGAATCAATTTTTTTCAATGGTGATAGGTGTGAGTACAGTTTCAGTCTTCCACAAGTGGCTAACCAGTTCTCCCAGCTCCATTTGTTAAATAGGGATTCTTTTCCCCAATGTATGTTTTTGTTAGGCTTATCAAAGATCAAATGATGATTTTTGCTGGGTTCATCTCTAGGTTCTCTATTCTATTCCATAGATTTGTATTTCTATTTTTGTTCCTGTACTATGCTATTTTGATCACTGTAGATTTATAGTATAACCTGAAGTCTGGTAACGTGATGCCTCCTGATTTGTTTTTATTTCTAAGAATCGTATTGGCTATTTGGTTTTTTTCCTGATTCCATATGAAAGAAAGTACTATTTTTTCAAGTTCTTTAAAGTATGATACTGGTGCTTTGATGGGGATTGCATTAAATCTGTAGATTTCTTTGGGTAGTCTGAACATTTTAACAATGTTGATTCTTCCTAACCACAAGCACGGTATTTTCTTCCATTTGTCAACATCTTCTGCTATTTCTTTCATCAGGGTTTCATAGTTCTCCTTATAGAGACCTAACACGAGATATACCTTACCTCTAAGGATAAAACAAGACTCAGGGTAAAGGGATGGAAAACAGTAATCCTGGAAAATAGCAATCAGAAAAAAGCAGGGATTGCAATCTTATTTGTAGATAAAATTGGATTTAAACCAACAAAAATCAGAAAAGACAAGGACAGGTACTACATATTTGTCAAGGGAAACACTTTTGCAACCTGAAGAAATTTCAATAATTAACATTTACATCCCTTACCTGAATGCTCCTGGATTTATAAAACAAACCCTAACTGATCTGAACAATATGATATCTTCTTGTCCTATAATAGTTGGATATTTTGACACCCCTTTTGCAGTTCTGGGAAGACAAGAAGAAACTAAACAAAGAAATAAGGATTGGATTCTTCTGGGGACTGAGGCAGACTCTGTTCCTGGCCTCTCTCCTAGCTTCTGGTGACCTTCTGGCAATTTTTCTTGCTCTTTGGCTTATAATTGCATTGCCCCAATCTCTGCCTTCATGCTCACATGATGATCTCTCTCTCTTCAAGTGTGTGTCTACCTGTATGCAAATTTCTCCTTTGCGTAAATGCACAAGTCATGCTGGATTAAGGCTCAGTCCTAATGACCTCATTTTAATTTGATTACCTCTGTAAAGACTGTATTTCCAAGTAAGCCTTCATTCTGAAATACTGAGGGTTAGGGTTCACACATATCCATTTGAGGGACACATTGAAACCTACAACAAGGAGGATGCTTGTTATTAGTCAAGAGTAATCTACTTTTTGCAGAATTTTTTTCTGGGAACAAAAATGAGTGTTCATTATGGTTTCTTATAGAAGAACAGCCCAGTGATTTTTACCAGGCTCAAATGGCAAGGCCAAGGCTGCACATATTATGTCCTGAGCTCTGACCTTTATCACCTCCTCGCTTCATGTTAACTGTATGTTTACTATGAAGTACTAAGTCCTTTTCTAGGATGATGTCTGCTGAGAAGTATGTTATTCAACATGTTTCTTTTACTTGGCGTTTTCATTTCAATCTCAGTTTTCCAAAACTTGTTGAGGATTTTGCTTTTATTTAACACATTTTTTAGGCCTTAAACATGTTATCACTGGTAGGGAGGTATTATTGGTTTAGAATTCAATAATAACTATTAACATTGATTAAATAATTATTACCTGCCAGGAACATAATGAGATTTTTATATAGATCATCTCATTGAATTATTCTCATTTTACCCCCAAGGAAGAGGAGGCAATGGAAGGTTCCATGAATTTCTCAAGGTCAGTGGCTTTCCAGTGAGGGGAGAATTTGGACTCGGGCTGATCCTGAAGTCTAATTGTCACCTCTCAGCAGTGCTGCCAAGGAAACAGTTTGCATAAATTGGGATAATATGAAAATTTGCCTTTTGGCTCCTTACTCACAAACCAGTATTTTTTTTATTCACCAATAAAAATTATCTGAAATATTTTTCTGTATGCTAATAGTAATATTCTAATCAACTCTGGCGTATCTTCTGGGGAAGCTCTCAGAGGAGGGCTTAGGACCTGAGGGAGCATTAAAATATTATACTGGAGAAATACATTTTAGGTAGTATCACTTTTTTTATAAAAAGAATTACTTTTTCCTTGGATCCAGGTCAACTCTCCTCAGGGCTATGTCATACAAGATATTTAGTTCTTGGAGATGAATTTCTCTCTCCTGGACATGCACTGCGTGGCTTCAGAGTTCTATTGATTTCAAGGGGGAAGGTGAGGCTGCCTCAAACAACAAACTTCATCTTCCATAGCTGGTCATGGATTAAAAACTCACATCCTTTTCTTTTCAGTGTCTAGGAAGAGTGGGGAGAGAGGAGATGGAATATATTAAGTTATACTTAGGCGAGGTTTAGCTTCTGAGTTCTTTAGGCTTTGCCACATCAGAAATATGCCCAGTATAAGAAGAAATTAATCTTGACATTGGTAACACTTTGCATTTGAAAATTCTCTATTTCAAAAAATATCAGCTTCTAAGAGTTCTGGCTCCTTCCTTTTTTTTTTTTAGAGACAGGCTCTTGCTCTGTCAGACTAAAGTGCAGTGGCACCATCATAGCTCACTGTAACCTCCAACTCCTAAGCTCAAGAAATTTTATTGCCTTAGCCTCCCAAGTAAGTAGGACTATAGACACATAACTCCATGACTTGTAAACTTTTAAAATATTGTAGAGATAGTGATCTTGCTCTGTTGCTTTAAGTCCTGGCCTCAGTCAATCCTCTCACCTCTGCCTCCCAAAATGCTGGGATTATAGGCATCAGCCACCATGCCCAGCATAGCTACTTTCTTAATTGCCTTTGCAACACAGCAAATATTTTCTCCCCTCTTCTAATGGGGAGTAATCGGCCATTTATCTTTCTCCCTGACTGTGTGCAAATGCCATGGCCTTTAATAGTTTTTTGGATGAGCATGAGAGCTATAAAAACAAATCCTTCATGATCTTATAAACTTAATTCATTTCCTCTAGGAATGTGCTGAGGTGTCCACAGCGCCTGCCAGGTCAGATAGTAAAAGTGGTGTGATGATGACTGCATTGGATGGTGAATGGAGGGTTCTTGATGCCAGGTACTGGCCAGCCAACAGGGCACAGGCGTGTGCCACGGCAGCAGAAAGTAGCTCTGCAGGCCAATAGCAAGGCTAAAAAATGGCCTGATGCAAACAAAAGCCAGTTTTGACTGTACTCCAGCTTTGCCTGGCCTGTCAAGGCCAGGAGACAGAACATTCCCTCACTGCTGACACGGCAGAGCAGAGCAGAACACCACAAAGGGCTCGCTGTGGGCTCTGCAGCGGACCTCCCACAACTGTAGCTAATAATACAGAGAGAGAGTAGTGTGTATTAGAAACCAAGCAAAAAACTTAAGGAATGATATTGGAACACACTTATACATCTAGATCTTGATCTTCTTTTATTCAGTTTCACGGTAACGCAAATATAACAGCTTCAGATATTTTTAGTACTGTGCAGTATGGGATAAAATAGATTCTGAACCCAATTTAGTTATCGATCCAATTAGCAGAAAGTTTGCTAAATAAATTATGTATTATGAGGGGGGACGCCCACAGCTACACCGATGAGAAAGGACGTCATGGATGCCCTTTCCATAAACTGAAACTATGCCCTCTTCCTCTACTGTGGCCTCTGTGACTTTACACAGATGGAAGTCTCATCATAGCAACAACCAAAGAGACACGGTGTGTTCTGACAGACTATTTCTTATGAGTTATCATCTTTACATTTTTAAGTTGGAAATGCCTCTCTGTTAGACTAACAGAAAAATGTCATGTATTTATGTTATGATATCCAAAAGGAAGCCCTTTGGAGTTATAAGGTAAAAGGCTAAATACTTACAGACTGTCATCAGTATTCAATTAGAGCTATTGAATTTTTCAATAGATTGCTTTTATTATCTTTACATGATGACTTTACATTCATTTTGAAAAGAAAAAAAGAAAAAAGAAAGAAAAAGACAAGACTCCAGATTTTTGAGTTACTATCATTTGTACTGAAA
>CAUYRH010064601.1:0-26762 GCA_963574655.1 Perodicticus potto
GTGGCGGGCGCCTGTAGTCTCAGCTACTTGGGAGGCAGAGGCAAGAGACTCGCTTGAGCCCAGGAATTGGAGGTTGCTGTGAGCTGTGATGTCACAGCACTCTATCCAGGGTGACAGCTTGAGGCTCTGTCTCAAAAAAAAGCTTAAAATATAAAAATCAGTTCAAATGTACAGGATTCAAGTCTATACTACAAAGAAATAACTCTCTCTGGATACCCAGGAGGTTCTAATATGTTGATAGTGTCAAATGAAGCTATTTGTTAGCTAATTCTATGAATGTCAAAGAATGCCCAAAATTGCTAGTTTATAATGAAAAATATCTAAACTGATTTTTATTTTTCTTTGTTTCTTTTCTTTTTTAAAGAGACAAGCTCTTGGCTTGGTGCCTGTGGCTCAAGCAGCTAGGGCGTCAGCCATGTACACCTGAGCAGGCAGGTTCGAATCCAGCCTGGGTCCGCCAAACCACAATGACAGTTGCAACCAAAAAAAAAAAAAAAAAATGGCCAGGAGTTGTGGAAGGCGCCTGTAGTCCCAGCTACTTGGGAGGCGGAGGCAAGAGACTCGCTTGAGCCCAGGGTTTGGAGGTTGCTGTGAGCTGTGATGCCACTGCACTCTATCCAGGGTGACAGCTTGAGGCTCTGTCTCAAAAAAAAAAAAAAAAAAAATTAAAAGAGACAAGCTCTTGCTAAAAACTCAGAAATAATAAACAATTTTTATTATAAAAAATAAATAATTATTTATTTAAAAATAAATAATAAATAATTTTAGAAATAAAATCTGAATTGTTTTTTTACAATAGTATAGCAGCTTAAAATAGAAGTAACATTTTAAAACTTTCTAATACAAAATAAGAATTTATCAAAAACATAACTTACATTTGTTGTCTCTTTGAGAGTTTCAATTTTCTGTGAGAAATAATAAGTTTAAACAGAAATAGTCAGAAGCATAAGAAGCAACACTGTTGTTTCTTACTGGTTAGTCATCTAAACAATTTTACCAAACTGTACTCATTCTAAGTGAGTACAAGTTGGAAAGGGATTACTTTTCTGTTATATTTTAGTCTTTATCTAAATTAAATATTTAAATAAAAATTCCAGATATCTTATGGAGCAAACCCCTTAAGCAAAATGCACAAGATTCAGTTCAAGATTTGTAAGAAGAATATAATGCTGGGTGCAGCGGCTCAGGCCTATAATTGTGGCACTCTGGGAGGCCGAGGTGGGTGGATTGCTTGTGCTCACGAGTTCCAGACCCAGCCTGAGCAAGAGGGAGACCTCGTCTCTACTAAAAATAAAAAAACTAGTCAGGTCCTGTGGCAGGTGCCTATAGTTCCAGCTCCTTAGGAAACTGAGGCAAGAGATCTGGGCTTAAGATAAGCCCCAGAGTTTGTGTTTGCTATGGACTATGATGCCACAGCATTCAACCCAGGGTAACAGAATGAGACTCTGTGTAATATAAAATATTCTTGTTCCTTACCTGAAAACAAGTTTTGTGTTTACTATAGATTTTGCAATGTGATTTTGTTATTTTTATTTATTTATTTATTTATTTTTGAGACAGAGTCTCACTATGTCGCCCTCGGTTTAGTGCCGTGGCATCACAGCAACCTCCAACTCTTGGGCTTAAGCGATTCTCTTGCCTCAGCCTCCCAAGTAGCTGGAACTACAGGTGCCCACCACAATGTCCAGCTTTTTTTTTGTTGTTGTTGATGTTGTTTTGGCAGGCCTGAGCTGGATTCGAACCCGCCAGCTCCGGTGTATGTGGCTGGTGCCCTGGCCGCTGAGCTACAGGCACTGAGCCCACAACGTGATTTTAAAATGCTTATTTTCCTTTCCTAAGTTGTTTTAAAATGATATGTAACTAAATTCCAAAACTGAAAATGGGACGAGTTAGAATATAAGTTACTACTATTACTAAGTTTAAAAAAGCCAAAAGCAAGGCTATAGTATACAAAAAAGAAAAAAAAGAAAAAAAAAAGAAAGAAAACAAAAGAAAAGACCAACCCTCTATATTAGAAAATCTAGCCAAGGAAGGGAAAATGCTAATTAGAAAAATAACACAACAATATTGAAACTACAAAGCAGATGTCAGAAATCCAAAAGGAGGGCAGCGCCCGTAGCTCAGTGGGTAGGGCGCCGGCCACATACACCAAGGCTGGCAGGTTCAAACCCAGCCCGGGCCAGCTAAAATCAACAATGACAACCGCAACAACAAAAAATAGCCGGGTGTTGTGGGGGGCGCCTGTAGTCCCAGATACTTAGGAGGTGGAGGCAAGAGAATCTCTTGAACCCAAGAGTTTGAGGTTGCTGTGAGCTGTGACACCATTGCACTCTACCAAGGGCAACATAGTGAGATTCTGTCTCAAAAAAAAAAAAACAGAAATCCAAAAGGAAAAACAGCACAAATATAATTAATGCAGCATTCATTTTGTTCCTCCTATGTGGTTTTTTGTTTATTCTAAAAATTCTTGCCAGTTGGTTTATTAATATCTGAGAGACCACATGTTAAATATATTAAAGTAACTTTCCACTAAAAATATGGTATTTACAAGAAGGGTATTAAAATTTTGTATATCACCCTTTTGTTTAGTTATAAAACCACAGTAGACATTCACTAGAAAAATCTCCTTGAGGTCCGTATCGATCAATAGGTCAATAATACTACTATAAAAGTCAAAACACTAAGGTATTTCTGTTACTCTGTTATCCAAAAGGCTCTTGGATCTAAAAATCTTAAAAGTCAAAATCATGGTTATAAAAGTTACCTTTCTAAAAGAAAAAAAAAAAAAGTTACCTTTCTCTGTTCATCATCTTTGCAGTTCTGAAGCTTGTCATCAAAAAGCTACAGGATTTAAAAAAATGGTTACAGTGTCAAGATAATTTACTATATTGTGTACATTCACTTAACACAGAAAAGCAAACTTTACTTCTTAAACATATTTCTTCCAGGGATGATTTATAAGTATTTTGAAGATAAGGTGTGTTTTTTTTCCCCCAAGGCATTCTATCAAGTCTATTCTATTGCATGAATGATTTTAAATAATCTAGATCAATCATTCTGGCAGAATTATAAGCAAAAGAAAATAGATAACTTTAAGAACTTAAAATATCAAATCCAAATTCAATGACATTTTCCTCTGCTTTGTCTTCCAGGTTTATCAACAGTCCTTTGCCCAGGCCCTCAGCTTTTAATTAATTTTAAAGTAGGAACTGAAGGAGTAATGATAGAGGAGGCAGAGAAATCACTTCCCCTATCCTCTCCCCCCCACACACCAAGAAACTGAAAACAAGGCATCAGAAATGAAGCTAGTGTTAGAAAAGAAAGAAAGAGGGAGGGATGGAGGGAGAGGAAAAAGAAGGAAAGAAAAGAAAGTAAAGAAAAGAGGAAAGAAAAGAGGAAAGAAAGGAAGAAAAGAAAGATCAAACTAGTAAAACTTACCACTTTCATGGAAATCTTAAATAGAATATGAATTTAATCTTGCCTTATTTTCTTCTAAATATGTCTAGATATTTACCTTTTCCTTAAGATCAAAAAAGTATATTACATAAATATACAATTTACCAAGGTAAGTAGATTCGAAATAAAGATCTTAGAAGAAGTCAGTTTTAAGAATTGCTAAAGAAGCACTTGAGGACCATAAATTAACATCAAGTAACTGTTTTTACTCAAAAATCAAGCTCAATGATACTCACTACACTATATGACTCAATATATAAACTAATGCCATACCTTTAATTGTTCTATCAAGATTTGCAGATAAGCATCAGCCTCTGTAAGTTTCTTGTCAAAGTCCTGAACACTAGGAACAAATCCTGAATCCAAACCCTAGAGAAAAAGAAAATTCGCAATAAATTTTGAAGAACCCAAATAATGTTTAATATTTCATTGTATGCAAAATGCTTCATCCTTCATTCATGAAAACATTTTAATTTTTTAAACACAAATAGTACCTTTACACAAGTAGGTTTATTTACATTATCTAAATTCAGCAAGAATAGTAGCACATCAATCTCTTTCAACTTTAAGCACTTCCATTCCTATCTCACAAGCTGCAGTTCAAATTAGGATTTATTTCTCTCTTTAAAATTACTTTTGGGCGACGCCTATGGCTCAGTAAGTAGGGAGCCAGCTCCATATACTGAGGGTGGAGGGTTCAAACCCGACCCCGGGCAAACTTCAACAAAAAAATAGCCAGGCGTTTTGGCGGGCACTTGTAGTCCCAGCTACTTGGGAGGCTGAGGCAAGAGAATCATTTAAACCCAAGAGCTGGAGAGTGCTGTGAGCTGTGATGCCACAGCACTCTACCGAGGGTGACAAAGTGAGACTCTGTCTCTAAAAAAAAAATAAATAAAATTACTTTTATTCTCCCCTAAATCCCATAACTGGCTCCCAATCACCACCATGGAAACATTCCTTTAATCTTAATTTCATATTCTCACTGTTTAGTTCTCCCATGCTTTAATCTTGCCTTATTTTCTCCATCAAATCCTGAAGTTTTCCTTCATCCTCCCCTATGAAAAGAGAAAAAAAACCCTCCAAATTCTTACCTCTTCTAAGAAGACTTCCTCTAAGTGAAAGTGACAATACTTCTCTCCTAATCAAGTTTCCTACTTAACTTTTACCTTTGGCATGAACACTACACTCTGGACTTGGTATAAATGTTTACTTATTTAAAGGGTCCACTTATTTCTCAGTTTAAAAGTCCAGTATTTTCATGTCCAACTTTTTCTTTTTCTTTCTTTTTTCTTTTTTTTTTTTTTTTAGACAAGTCTCCCTCTGTTGCCCTGGGTTGAGTGCTATGGTGCCAGCCTAGCTCCCAGCAACTTTAAACTTCTGGACTCCAGCCATCCTCCTGCCTCAGCCTCTCAAGTAGATGGGACTACAGGTACCCACAACCCCTGGCCCTTACTTTTCTATTTTTAGTAGAGATGGGGGTCTCGAACTCCTGAGATCAAAGTGATCACCTGCCTCGGCCTCCAGAGTGCTAGAATTACAGGTGTGAGCCACCATGCCTGGCCCTGCATGTCCTACTTCATGTACACTTAAAATTTTAAGCTTTAAGAGCATGGAAAATTCCTATGTTTTAATTTTACCTAAAAGAAACTTTTGAGTTATTAATCATCTCTGACCAAAAGAACAAATCAACCTGGGTATAAAAGACAAAGCATTTGGAGACAAGAAGACTACCAACAGGCCACACTTACACATCCAGTCACCACCCAGGTAAGCAGGGGAGTAAGGGTCAGCAACCATCACAGTCAGTATCCCAACCCAAACACAAAGCTCTGTCCTAAGTGGGTGAAATACATTTGTTCAACAAACCCATCTCACACTTAAACTTCACTTGTCAGATCTTTCCTGTCTTTGGCCAAAGCATGCTCATCATTTTCACATTCCTATTTTAATGAACTATGGCCAAAGTTCACCTTACATCACAGCAACACCTCATCTTTGCATATATAACACTTTACCATTGTTAAAGGACTTTCTTGCCCATTATCTCAAAAAAACAAATTGAGATGGTATAGTATTACAGGAACAACAAAGAGCTGGCAAACTTGGTTTATAACTTCAGCTCAGCACTAATAAGATACTGTGGCTTTCTAACCTTCTCTTTTCTTACCTGCCAAATACAAGCGTCCTCCTCCTACTCCTCCTATTTCTGGGGCAGCTACTACCTCTACCAAAGACAACAAATGATAATACTATCAATTACCAGGTGGCGCCTATGGCTCAGTGAGCAGGGCACTGGCCCCATATACTGAGGGTGGTGGGTTCCAACCTGGCCCCGGCCAAACTGCAACAAAAATAGCCAGGCGTTGTGGCAGGCGCCTGTAGTCCCTGCTAGTTGGGAGGCTGAGGCAAGAGAATCGCCTAAGCCCAAGAGCTGGAGGTTGCTGTGAGCTGTGATGCCACAGCACTCTACCAAGAGAGACAAAGTGAGACTCTGTCTAAAAAAAAAAGAAAAAACACTATCAATTACTACTACTATTCATAGGACTATTGTTGCTGTACCCAAACTAAAATTCAAATTCTGAACAAAAACTTTAAAACCCTTGGTCCTATTAAGATCACAGCAAAAACACCTTAACTAATAATTTATTTTTCAAATTCAGAGGCAATAAATCTACTCTTGTTTACAACATGTCAAGAAAATGCTTGATATGAGTATAAAAGACTCTTCCCTATAAGACATGTTGTGTATAAAAACAAAGTTTAATAAGAAAAAAATCATAAATAATATATCCGAAACCCAGATATATTTATAAAAGTATCATTAAGGATCTTTTAAATACATTTTTAAAGATAACCTGAGACCTTCCTATTAGAAACATTTAATATGTGCATGAGAATAAAAGTTACAGAAAGGGAAGGATAAACATATCTCACTTTATAGCTACTACAGTATTACACTATGAAAAAAGAAAGCAATTTCTTTCCATGCTATTGTACTATAAAAAAATCAGAAAGATTGGCTTGGTTTGGGTTTGTTTCACATAGTAATATAATTACCAATAATTTAACTATCAAGACTCAGTTAAAATTAGTCAGATGCATTGTTTTTGCTAAATATTTATAATAAAAAGGTCAGTGGCGTATTCATACATGAAGAACAAGTAAAGCATCTTTAAGAATTTTCCCTCTTCTGCATCCTCTTAGAACTACCATTGAAAAATCTAGTTAATGTGTCCGTTTGAACAAACAAATCATCATTAGATTAAAAATCCTCCAGGGAATAAATGGAAATAAATTAGACTTAAATTACTACTATCTGAACCCCACCTAAATTAATTCTTCAAGAACAACCCTTTGCTGTTGGTGGAACCGAAGAACCTCCCCTGGCTCTCTTCTCAGACCTGCCTATAGGTAGTCTTCGACGGCTTTTCTTTGTACTTAGGGTAAACTCCACACTTCGTAATGTCTAATCAATGACCTACTCACCAACCTATTTTTCCTTAGTTAATGTATACTGGGAGGTTTACAATGACAGTTATCAGCTTAAAATGCCAGCAACTAGCCTAAGTGCCTTGGCACAGTAACCTACACATTTTTGGTATGCTCAAAAAGAAAATCTATACATACAGTTGCCCCATCCGTGATCAATAAAATAACATATACAGATTAATCAGCAACAAAGAAAGGTAGTTAATAGAAATTAAGCTGCTTCTTCTAACAGGAAAAATGTACTAGAAGTACAAGTCTGGCTATAAATTCTGACTCACAGCACATCAAAGTCACCTAATCCAAACTTCCACTCACAGAAGTTAATTGTACATCTTTGAAAGTCATCTAGTCTTTGCTTGACTATTTTGACTATTTCATGAGAAGAAAAACCCATCACCTCCTAAAGTGGAACTAATTCATAAAAATTGTCTTAAAGTATTAACTGTTCCTCTTCCCATTCAACATTTAGAACACTTAGGCACCATGCTTAATCATATTAATCTTTCTGAATGGGAGTTTTTGTTTTTAAACAGGACTAAGAACATAGTCCTTGAGGGTGGTGTGTCTTCCCTTGAAAAGAACTGAGAACATAGCAGACCCTCTAATACAGAACATGACTTCATATTTCTAACAGTAGCTTTTAAAACTAGTGCTCTGTACTTGGCCCTAACATTTACTGCATTTTATCATAATTAAATATTTAACAGAGTGACTTCCTGAGTATTTATCTGTCCTCAGCCATGAGAACAGGAACTGTGGCATTAATTCATCCCCACCCCCGCAGGGCCAGCTCAGTGCTGAATGAATGCATGTGGCACTGACTGTAGTGTCTGGCAAATGCAGGTGCTATTCTATCAGTCTTCCCCAGGACCTCTTCTCCTGAGCTCTCTCTGGTCTGTTCTCTTTTTCCTTCCTTTTCTCTGCTCCCTCACTCCTTTTCTTCATGTCTATCTTTGCTTTTTTTTTTTTAATTTTTTGAGACAGAGTCTCAAGCTGTTGCCCTGGGTAGAGTGCTGTGGCGTCATAGTTCACAGCAACCTCCACCTCTTGGGCTCAACCGATCCCATTGCCTCAATTTTTCTATTTTTAGTAGAGATGGGGGTCTCATTTTTGCACAGGCTGGTCTCGAACTCCTGAGCTCAAGCAATCCACCTGCCTCAGCCTCCCAGACTGCCAGGACTCCAGGCGTGAGGCACCACGCCCAGCCTATCTTTCCTTCTTTTTTGTACTTGTCCTTCAGTAGTAACTGAAGAGACGATGTTACACTACCGGCAATCAGGGCTGCTCCCTGATTTACTATGTTGATGTAATTTACTGCATTGATGTGCCCAGTTCTGTAACATGATGATTTCCATATGAATTCCTTTCAAGTCTAAATTTAACACAATAGTTAAAGAGAAATAAAGATAAAATGGTCTTTGATGTAACAAGAAATTAAGTTAGAAAAAATTCCACAGAAATTAAGGCTCAATCTAACCATAAAATTTAGAAATCTATGTAAAGAAAAACCACTTATGTGGTAAATATGCTAAAACAAAATAGTCTCTAGTTTTCAAAAATACTTTTATTAATTTCCAATTTACCATATGCAGAGAGAGAAAGAGAAACATAAATATCTGGGCCAATTTAAAGGAAATTTCTGAACTATCTAGACTGGTAGAAGAATATCAAATGGCCTCAGAACTGTATATCAGTACTTTCCAGTATCTTTCCACTACTTATGTTGAATCTTACCATTTTTCTCAGAAGGCACTTAAAAGCTAGTAAACATCAACAAAATTAAGTCACTTCTTATTAATGATTTTAAGTGGGACATTAAACAGTATACACACAGCCCAATGTTTCACTCCCCCATAAAAAAGAAGAGTAATGGCAAGGGAAATCTTTAAAACAGTGTGATGTATGAATTATCACTGCTTTGGAGAGGCACTCCCTCCGTAAAATGGTACAGGAGGCAATTTTTGAGGCAGAGTAAGAGCTTTTGAAGTAATTCCTGCAAACAAAGGAAGAGTATGAACAGCAGAGATAAAGGTTGTTTAAGATCAGAATCAGGAAACTAAGAAATTTATGGCTGATTTGAGGAACTGATAATAAGGCAGTGTTAAGAAAGTTGAGTAATAACACTGAAAATTCACAAATGAGTAATTATTTTCATATCAAATCATTTTTTCACAGTGAAAACTCAAAGGGCCAAGTGCCCTATATGCAGCACCTTCTCTAATATAGGACGAAATAGTATATAACAAAAGTATGTTGCAAAAAGAGAAAAAGAAAAAAAAATTGAAATAAATTATTCTGCGTTAAGTCTCACAGAAAAATTTAGAATAACAAGAAAACAAAAAAGTTTTCTATTTCTTTAGAATAACAGAAAATGTTACCATTTTCGTAACTGTAAAACTGTAGAGAATAACAAAGCTTAAAACTTTAACAAAGGAAAATCACAAGAAAACAATCCTAACGAAAAAATAAATGGCATGAATATGGATGAAATAGACTTTTTTTTTTTTTTTTTTTTTAAGACAGAGCCTCAAACTATCACCCTGGATAGACTGCCGTGGCATCTCAGCTCACAGCAACCTCCAACTCCTGGGCTCAAGCGATTCTTTTACCCCAGCCTCCCAAGTAGCTGGGACTACAGGCGCCCGCCACAACGCCTGTCCATTTTGTGGTTGCAGCCGTCATTGCTGTTTGGCGGGCCAGGCTGGATTCGAACCTGCCAGCTCAGGTGTACGTGGCTAGCGCCTTAGCCCGTTGAGCCACAGGCGCCGAGCCAAAATAGACAATTTTAAAAAATTAGCCAAACACACATCCTGTAATTAAAGTAATGAAAACTTTGCAAGAATGTCATTTAGATTAAAACATGAGCGTACTGGAAAGTTCACGTTCACAATTAGCAATTCGAGATGACATGCATCAAGGTAAGCTTTCATCCAATGAAAGAAGCATAGGGCATACTTACAATTCAATCACTTACAATTATTTTTGAAAATTCAAGAACTGGAGAGATACCAGAAGACTGGAAAAAAGCAAGTGTGGTACTGATCTTCCAAGAAAAGTAAGGAAAAGAGAGAATAGAAAGTTACCATGCTGTGAGTCTGATATCAATAATCAAGTAAAGGAATAATAAGAGAAAAATCTGTAACTATATAGAAGAAAAGTAGGTACATAAGCAGCAAGTAGCAAATTAAAAAAAAAAAGTACTGTGCCCAACTTAATGGCTCTTCTGTTCCTTAGAAATTTAAGTTAGCAAATTAAGTTTTTAGAGAACTAACATTTTGCCTTCCTACCAAATGACATAAAAGTGTTTTAATTATGGGGGAAAAAGTATACTAAAGAAACCAGAAATATTAATTAAACCAGTTTACATGAAGCATACTAATGTGTGATTTCCTCGGAAGACTGAAAATTTGGACACATTTTTAATCCCCACAGTCCCTGTAGTTAGTTTATCTACTTCCACTAAAGGAAGAGGAGAATTTAGAGATGCAGAGAATTTCTGTAGTTAATCAATTCTACCATTTAAAAATCTTAAACAATACTCAATTATCAATTCATTTGGAGTGAAGATTATCAATTCAAAAATGTCCATCAAATTGAGCCTAATATTAAACTTTTTTCCTCCACTGTACCTTTGGGGAGTTATTTTCCACATTTAAGTCAATGTCCTGATCGTGTAATTCTTCAAATCAGGTTCTCTATTGTAATATCAACAAGTAATGGCTACATTACCAGCTGCTGGGTACCCCAAGAATGCCCTAAAAAGGTAAAGATTCTTCTGTAGTCCTAAATGAGTTGTGATACCATGGATGCATAGTAATATTATATATTTTTCAAAGTATTAGGGGCTCTGCTAGACACACTGCAAGCGTTCTCATTTAATCATCACAACTTAGCGAGGCAGACAGATATTTTAAAAGTGTTTACCTAAATCATCTAGCTGAAATTTTTTTAAAGCTGGGATTCCAACCTAGTCCTCTGACTTCAAATCCATTACACTTTTCTATTAAATCACAATGATATTTGAAAGGGTTCATGACATAAGGTCACTAAAATGTAATCTAAAAAATGGCCTGGGGAGGCTTCATGTGGTGAAAATGAGCACAAGCTTTAGGAACTGATCTACTTTTCATATCTCCTGAATCAATAATTTACTAACAAATTACCTGTGTGATCTAATCAAGTTACATTCTCCACCTCCATTGTCTCATCCATACAATGGGTATATATAATAACAAACGACTCAAGATTATTGGATAGATGAAATAATACCTGTAAAGTTAACAAAGTAGTAGGTATTCCACTTCCTCTTTATAATTTAGAGCTTTATTATATAACCAGGACTCATAACCATATTCCTAGGCCCTACACAGTGCCTAATATATGGAAGATACTAAATGAGTATTTAATGGATAAAAACAAAATAAATAACTAGGTAACTCTATGAATAACATGCAATTTTCATAGAGATGTACAATCAAGTAGAGGATATAAGCATAAGTTAAAGTGTATTTAACACCCCTTTTATTTATTTATTTATTTTTTTGCAGTTTTTGGCCAGGGCTGGGTTTGAACCCATGACCTCCAACATATGGGGCCAGCGTCCTATTCCATTGAGCCACAGACGCCGTCCTTAACACCCCTTTTAAAAAGAAAAACAGTTGATGAACTCTTAAGAAGATAATAAGGAATGAAAATTTAAAAGAGCAAAAGACAAAACAGTGATAAAACAGTGGAAAACAGATCAGAAAACAAAATCCAATATGAGGTATTCAGAAAAGTATTGGTTATTATGCCTAACCACAAAAGTAAAGTGTACTCGATTATTACCTTGACAATAGGTGAAGAGTGAAACAATATAAAGAAAACCTTTCCTTCCACAAAAGAATCTAATTTTTGAACATATATTACTTCGTTAAAAAACGAGACTCACTTTTATCTTTAAATTTACCGAGATAATATTTATGCATAATGTTAACTTTCTGTTAATAAAATAAAAACAAATGTGAATTGCCCACATGTTGTGATAGAAATGAGCTGCTTTGCTAAACAGAAATCAGTTATAGATACCATTGATAAAATTCATAAACTGTGATAATAACTCTTAACCCAACACCTTACTCTTCATGATATTTTCATTTAACACTGATACACTTTTTTGACTTCCAGAACAACACACTGATTCTATAAAGAGATTTGGTTAAACAACTCATCAAGGTCTGGGGATTTGAACCATTTTCCTCTATTTAAATCACTGACAGTTTGTCTTTCCAAAAGATACTCCCAGTTTATTCAACAAAGTCATATAAAAATAAAACTGACCAAAACAAATAAAAACCTGAAGTCTGTAAATAGGATGACCATATATCTTAGTTTGCCTCAGATAGTCTGTTTATGCCTTTAATTTTAGCAAAATTATTAGCAGCCTCCTTCACTCTCAAGGTACCCCAAATTAGACAACAAATTATATGGTCACTCTATAAAGGGTATCTTTTAAGATACAAATGCCATAAAAGGCATAGAAGACTGCCTCAGAAGATGCAGGATGTAGCAAATTATCTTTTCTTTTTTTTTTTTTTATAGAGACAGAGTCTCACTTTCTCGCCCCTTGGTAGAGTGACATGGCGTCATACAGCTCACAGCAACCTCCAACTCCTGGGCTTAGGCGATTCTCTTGCCTCTGCCTCCTGAGTTATCTGCGACTACAGGTGCCTGCCACAACGCCTGGCTATTTTTCTGTTTTCTGCAGTTTGGCTGAGGCCGGGTTTGAACCCACTACCTTCAGTATATGGGGCCAGCGCCCTACTCAATAAGCCATAGGCGCCGCCCACAAATTACCTTTTCTTAAAAAAAAATTATAAAATCTAATATGAAATATGTGTTTACAGGCTTTGAATGCAGAAAGCAATCTACAGAAATACAGACATCAGAATTCAAATCAATTAATATTAACTGAGTGCTTACCTTATCCTAAATAGAGAAATGAATATTGAAGTTGCATTAAGTTGCATTTTTTAAAAGTTATTTTATTGACACACTAGAAGTTTCATTTTGAAAAGGTTATTTACACACACACACACACACATCCCGGAAATAAAATACATGAAACAGTTATTCCTTGGGAATGGGACTGAGGAAAGGTGGCATTTGAGACAGACTTCCTTAGTTTTTACTTTATACATTCTTTAAAAAAAAAAAAAGACAGAATTTGTTGTTACACCTGGTCTGTTTTTTGGAATTATCTTTTATTTTTATTTATAAATACTGGCTGTCTACTTTTTGAGACTTTGAAAAAAAAAATAAAAAATAAGAATTGATGACTCCATACTGAACCTCAGAGTCAAAGCATTCTATAATAGACACACTCTTATTTGACAACATTACTGTTACTTTTTTTGCATTACTATTATTATTGCTTAATACTTCATTGCAGCAATTGTCTGATTTCTTTTCTGAATGTATTTATCTTCGTTTGTTCTTTGGGAGGTTTTTGTTTCTAGTCCTTATCTTAAATGTTGTTGTTGTTAAATTTTAAGCCTTTTTAATTTTGTGAAGGCAAAAAGTAGAAACCTAATAAACACATGTGTATGTAAAAAGAAGTAAAAAGAAAACTGAATCAGCACGCTCTGGTAATCAAAAAAAAAAAGAATTTGCTGTTACCCCTCAAGCTCCTGGGCTCAAGTGATCATCCTGCCTCAGCTTCCAGAACAGCTGGGACTACAGCCCCCTGCCCACATACATCAAGCTGATTTTTCTGCTTTTGGGGGGTGGGATCTGGCTCTTGTTCAGGCTGGTCTAAAATTCCTGAGATAAGCAATCATCCAGCCTCAGCCTCCCCTATCATTAGGATTACAGGTATGAGCTATTGTGCCTGGCCAGGCAACATTGTTTTTTCTTAAATAAATATCCATTTAGTTTATAGTTTTAATTCAAAAGTTTTGTGTAAGAAGTATTCAGACACCACAAGTTATAAATATTTTTCAAAATCTTTCAACCATTTTAGCATGCAAAATCATCTGCATTTCCTTTTAAAATTACCTACAAAATTCTAAAATGTCTTTAAATCTGGCAAATACTGGAGCTGCTAAGGCATACCTTGCCAAACAAAACAAAATGTTTCATAACAAATTTATAACCTTATTTAAAGCAAAGTGCAAACTAGCACAAACACTTAAACTTCACAATCATCACTATTCTAGAATAAATGAAGTGCCAAAAAAAAAAAAAAAGCGGCCAATAAAACAGAATATTAAAGGTTTTTTATTCCACATCGTTCCTGCCAGCAACATGATCATGACTCAACATTCAAAAAAGCAATTTTATAAGGCCAGGCACAAGGGCTTATGCCTGTAACATTAGCAGTCTAGCAAGCCGAGGTGGAAAGATCCCTTCAGCTCAGAAGTTTGAGACCAGCCTAAGCAAGAGTGAGACCCCATCTTCACTAAAAGTAAAAAAATGAGCCAGGCATTGTGTGGATTCCTGTAGCCCCAGCTACTTGCGAGGCTGAGGCAGGAGGATCACTTGAAACCAGGAGTTTGAGGTTGCTGTGAACTAAGCTGAGGCCACTGTAGGCTGGGTGACAAAGTGAGACACTATCTTTAGAAAGGGAAGGGCGCAATTTTATGAGGTATAAAAACACCTACTACATCACATCACCTAACAAACGCACTGTTTGACCATGTGGTACTGGCTATCAGCTAAAGCTTTTCTTCTGAGACCTTCAGTTGGTCAAATCATAGGTTAAGTCACTCCAGGGGTAAAAACACTGAGTGGTCTACTAGCACAGGATTAAAAAAAAAATACATTCTTCATTTCCCCAATTCAGATCAATAGTATTTTGGGGAGCCTATTATGTTGTTTGGTTTTGTATGTTTTTGAGACAAGGTCTTACTCTGTCACACAGGCTGGAGTGCAGCGGTGTCATCATAGCTCACTGTAGCCTGAAACTCCTAGACTCAAGCAATTCTCTCACCTGCCCAGCTATCTGGGACTACCGGTAGGGACCATTGCACCCAGCTGATTTTTCTATTTTTTTATAGAAACAGGGTCTTGCTCTGAGGCGCTCCCTTGGCCTGGTCTCAAACTCTTGGCCTCAAGCAATCCTCCGCCATTGCCTTCCAAAGTAATAGTACTAGAATAAGTAGGTGTGAGCCACTGTCTCTGGCCTGGAAAATCTATTTTTAAGGTTCTACCACAAATGAAGTTGTAGGTAAATGTCCTGGAAATTAACTTTACATATCGCTAGAGAAATTCACATTAAATATATAAATCTTTAAACTGAGCATTTTAGTAGTAACTTCAAGTTTTTTTTTTTGTTGTTGTTGTTTTGAGACAGAGCCTCAAGCTGTCACCCTGGATAGCATGCTGTGGCATTACAGCTCACAGCAACCTCCAATTCCTGGGCTCGAGCAAGTCTCCTGCCTCCGCCTCCCAAGTAGCTGGGACTACAGGCGCCCGCCACAGCGCCAGGCCATTTTTGGTTGCGGCCGTCATTGTTGTTTGGCGGGCTAGGGCTGGATTTGAACCCGCCAGCTTAGGTGTACGTGGCTGGCGCCTTAGCCCGTTGAGCCACAGGCGCCGAGCCGTAACTTCAACTTTTGAAATAACTACAGAATTCTGATAGCATAATACTTACTGAAAATTTGATTATAGACAGTTTTCAAAAACAAAACATAATATTCGCCTAACAAGACTGGATCTCTCTGTATAGCAAAAATAACTCACATTCAAAGGCAACTAAATGATAAACTAGTCAGACTAACAACCAGTACCAAAACAAAACAAAACACCCTGAAAAGAACAGATGCTACAGTTGGCCTGGTATTTATCTCTTCCAAATTACAGTAGAACCTCCACAGTTGATCACCTCTCTACCCTAACCACCTCCTTAAGTTGACCTAATTTTCACAGACTGGACATGCGGCATGGGTGCACATCACTACAGCAGGCCTAGTTTCTTATTATTTCTTACGTTGACCTTCTCTGTATGTTGACCAGTTATTTACAGTCCTTGGGTGGTCAACTTATACAGCTTCTGCTGTATCTATGCCAAAGCTGTTTTTGTATATTGGATTTTAGCTGCCAGTGAGTATCAAAAAACTTCAAGAAAACATAGGTTCAATTTCACTAAAGTTTTTAAAAGTGTACAGAAAACCCAACAAATGCAACTAGTGTAACATGGTTTCTTGTACCCTCAATGAATCCCCAACAATAAAAAAAAAATAATAAAAAATAAAAAAATAAATTTAATTATAAAAAAAAAAGTGTACAGAAAACTACGCTGATTTAGTTTGTGGTTAGAAAGAAATATCAAGATAACACAATAGAATAAAGACTAGAATACAAACCCAAGAGGATAGGACTTTGTTCTCTAGTATATCCCCAGCCTAGTGCTTGGTTTGTAACAAATGCTCATTAAAAATATATATATATTAGAGGCTCGGCGCCTGTGGCTCAACGGGCTAAGGTGCCAGCCACGTACACCTGAGCTGGCGGGTTCGAATCCAGCCCGGACCCGCCAAACAACAATGATGGCTGCAACCAAAAAATGGCCGGGCGTTGTGGCGGGCGCCTGAAGTCCCAGCTACTTGGGAGGCAGAGGCAGGAGACTCGCTTGAGCCCAGGAATTGGAGGTTGCTGTGAGCTGTGATGCCATGGCACTCTATCCAGGGTGACAGCTTGAGGCTCTGTCTCAAAAAAAAAAAAAAAAAAAAAAATATATATATATATATATATAAATATAAAGGAATTTTGCAATGTGCCTACTTGTTAGTATTCAAACACAAAGTCATCACAGAACTAGAAGTTAGTACAGATTATAAATCAGATATCATATAAAAAAATCATAAATTCTGGGCGTAGGATATAACTACAACTCTGATTTTTACCTATCATGTGTAAATTACAGAACCTAATGGTTTGTACCCTCATATTGATCTAAAACAGTGGTTTTCAACCTTCCTAATGCCATGACACTTTAATACAGTTCCTCAGGTTGTGGTGACCCCCAACCATGAAATTATTTTTGTTGCTACTTCGTGACTATAATTTTGCTACTGTTATGAATTGTAATGTAAATATCTGATATGCAGGATGTATTTCCATTGTTACAAAGGGGTTGCCCCACAGGTTGAAAACCACTAATTTATAATTTCAAAAGAATGAAAAAAAAATCATAAATAATTCATTTAGTTATTATAAAGGAATTATTATGTTGTTGGTGGCTGAATTTTTCTAAAGCTATAAGTTTTTAAGGAAAAAGTGGTAACTTAAATAGAAGAAAAAGACACTGAAATATATGGTAGTATAAATAGCAGAAAGATCAGGCAATGAAAATCATCTCATCCCTCAAAAATCTTTCAAGACAAATCTTATCGTGAGACATTTTTACACAGATTACTTTGGGACTTAGAATTCAGCTAACCAATATTTATTCACTAAGCATCTCTTAGAACTATGGCTCTGAGCAGGATTTTTTGGGGATGCCAAGAAGAAGCACATACAGCCCTAAACGAGTTCCAATCTATCAGAGGAAATAAAACACCTGTCTACGAATAACTGATTGCAGGATGGTACAATGAGAAAAGCACTTAGATTTGAGGGAGAAAAGTTTCACAGAAGCAGCATTCGAGAATGCGGTCTTTGGACAGAGATGGAGAGAGGTAAACTATTAAGCCAGTGGGCCATAACAGGAAACAGCATCATCAAATGAGATGTTTGAACCTTTCTTTAATGAAAACTACATTCCCTATAGAAGTGAGGCAGGTTGAAGGAAATTTACCAGGGATGTGAAAATATTCTAGAATTAGGAAGAACAAATTGACCTTACCACCCCCAGTCTGAAGGAGCAAGGAAGGAAACTGTTATGGTGGGCTGAACAGAGGAGGAGCTACTCATGACACAATGGCTGTGGGACAATCACTGCTAGAACTGCAGTAAAATAAGGAAGGAGCAAGCAGAGTAAAAACTTGTTTCCTGTCCATGTTCTATCACTGTTTGACACTGACTAAACCAGAAGTCAAGGGGCAAAGGATTCCCAGGATGCTGCAGGCTATAAAGACCTGGAGCACAGAGCAGAGAAGAGCAGAAAATGAATCTGCAAGAAAATGGAGGACCACCAAAAAAGGGCATCCTCCCAGCTGGAGGGACTGGTGTCGGCAGAGGCTTGAAAGCACAAGGTGGCCAGATGAGGAATGACACTCTCTTAGAAAAACACGTAAAGATGTTATTTTTCAGAGCTGGATGCTGAATCTGAAGGAAATCAAAATTTGTGGCTGAACTGCAAAAGTACCGGGGTTGTAGATTAGTTAGAGCTGCCTCCTGATTTTCTCTAGAGATTATGAAAGAGCAAGAGTCAGCTTTATTCTAGTCTTAGTCATTCAAGTCTCTAGCTGTGTGACCTTGGGCAAGTCACTTGGCTTCTCTGAGACTGTATCTTCCACTATTAAAAAATAAGGGAGAAATTAAATTAGAACTTGAAGATTCCTTCCAGTTCCAGGCCACTGCAAAGCCAGGATATTTAGCTCCAAGCAAAAATAATCAGGCTCACCAGGAGGGTAAATATCTCATCGCTTTGTAAAAACCTAGGGGCTATTTAGTCATCTATTAAAAAAATTAATTTCATTTAAAGACATTAAGAACTTATAGGTTTCAACCATCGCCAAGTCCTCTATGGTATGACAAAGAATGTGAAAAAACAAACTCCATCATTTGGTATAACCTTGAAACTTACAGAGAAAGACACTATGCAACTCCATTTTAAAACATGCTCGGGAATGCAGAGAATGCAAAGAAGCAATGGAGTAAGCAGAATAACTTGACTGAAGTGGCACATTTTGGAAAAATCAAAATGAGTCACTTAGTTGATATAGTAAAGAAGTTTTTTTTTTTTTTTAGAGACAGAGTCTCACTTTATGGCCCTCGGTAGAGTGCTGTGGCATCACAGCTCACAGCAAACTCCAGCTCCCGGACTTAGGCGAGTCTCTTGCCTCAGCCTCCCGAGTAGCTGGGACTACAGGCGCCCACCACAACGCCCGGCTATTTTTTTATTGCAGTTTGGCCGCAGACTGGCGCAGGATGGGGATGGAGGGGTCCTGTCCCCCATTTATAACATTGATTGTAAACATTTTTCCTAATCCTCAGTCTCTCAGGTCTGATAGCAACCAGGGAGCTTGGTGACCTGGGAGACACTTTCAACTCACAGGAAAAAACTTAACTCCAGTACACCTGGGTCAAAGGTTTGCACACTTAGGATATTATTATGTCACATATTTTAATCACTTAACCAACACCTACTATGTGCTAAGCACTGGTATAGGGACAAAGACCCTGGGGCTACAAAGATACAGAAGAACCCCTGGTCTCAAGGAAATTAGGGTCTAATGCAAGAATCAGACATGTGAACAAAAATTTAATAATACAACTTAGTGAAGGCTGCAGTGTACAGGTAAGTACAGAGTGCTGCAGGAGGACACAAAGGACAAGAATTAACTTGCTCTGCCCAAAGGACGGCATCACAGTAAAGGTAACACAGGCGCTGTGTGTTAAGGAAGAATTCAAGGCTTATGGCTTGAGCTATAAGGAGGGTAATCTAAGCCAGAGGAAAAGGCTGTGAAAAAACAAAGACCTATGAGAGATGGCATTTGTAAATGACAAACAGTTCATGGAGAGGCCTCAGGTAAAGCACCTGGAGCTCAGTCCAGACTCAAGAGAGAGAAATTAGGATTAGGCTGTGAAGGGCCTTGAAGGATACGCCAGGAAGGCAGGCTTTGCCAAAGGGGTGTCAAAACACATTTTCAAGGATGGGACTAACTCGGATTTGATTTTGGATTAAAACAGTGGTTCTCCACTGTCCTAACGCTGCGACACTTTAATACAGTTCCTCATGTTGTGGTGACCTCCAACCATAAAGTTATTTTCGTTGCTACTTCTTAACTGTAATTTTGCTACTGTTATGAATCGTAATGTAAATATCTGATATGCAGGATGTATTTAGGCGACCCCTGTGAAAGGGTCGTTTGACCCCCAAAGGGGTTGCAACCCACAGGTTGAGAACCCCTGGATTAAAAGAATGGTTGTAGGAGTCCAGTGATAAATTAGTCAGAAGAGTTCTCAAAAGTCTAGGTGAGAGATGATGAGGGCCTATGCTATTACCTAGAAAAAAATGTTAAATCCAAGAGATTATTACTAAGGCAAACGTAACACGATCTGGTGATTAGACATGGAAAATAAGTTAGATACAAAATAGCTTTAAATGACTAAGTACCCACGTGTGGTAGAACTGAAGTTCTACCAGGTCATTAAAATATTTACGGAGGGATACTTTGCTTAATTATATTTTCCATCTAAGAACTATTTTTTCGAACATAATAATCTTTGTTTAAACCTTTATTAAAAAATCTTCCTAGGTAAAATTTTCTAAGTACATTAATCATAAAACTCTTATTCTATAAGAATCACTATAAACATAAGTTATTACTCTATAGTATAAAATTTAGATATTGGTAAGACTTAACATATTCTAGGGCACATAGTTGAATTTAACTTTTAGGATAAAAGCCTGATTATCAGACTGGTTTTTCTTCATCCTCTTTCTCAATTAAGCTGTGTAACTTCTGGCTTAAAACACCACCAAAACATGGTAATACCACAATGCTCTTTCATAGCTGAACCAAATTTTAATTGAACTAAATTCCCCGCTAATCTTCATATCAACTAGGATAAACTGGGGGTGACTGAGAATACTAAACAGAATCTTTTCACATTAAAAAAAAAAAAAAATCATCCAGACATGGTGGCTCTTGCCTGTAATCCAAGCAATCTAGGAGGCCCAGGCTCAGGAGTTCAAGACTAGCCTGAGTAGGCTCGGTCCCTGTGGCTCAACAGGCTAAGGCGCCAGCCACGTACACCTGAGCTGGCGGGTTCGAATCCAGCCCGGGCCCGCCAAACAACAATGACGGCTGCAACCAAAAAATGGCCGGGCGTTGTGGCAGGCGCCTGTAGTCCCAGCTACTTGGGAGGTGGAGGCAGGAGACTCGCTTGAGCCCAGGAATTGGGGTTGCTGTGAGTTGTGATGCCACAGCACTCTATTCAGGGTGACAGCTTGAGGCTCTGTCTCAAAAAAAAAAAAAAAGACTAGCCTGAGCAAGAGTGAGACTCTGTCGCTATCAAAAATAGAAAAATTAGCCAGGCATGGTGACATACACCATATGCTGAGAAGGCTAAGGCAGGAGGATTGTCTGAACCCAGGAGTCTGAGGTTGCTGTGAGCTATGATTATGCCACTGCACTCTACCAAGATCAATACTCTGTCTCAAAAAAAAAAAAAGAAAGAAAGAAACTGTCCAGAATTTCGGAAATACCAAAATGCAATGAATGTGACCAATAGGCAGTCTTTGCAGCCCAGTATTTATTGCAGGGTGCTCCCAAGCACACTGTCATCTCTGTCAAAATCAAACTCTGAATACTTTGAAAACAGATACAACTTGTCTGTTGTAACTTATCTTTCTTGATTCTCAAGAGTAAGAATCTGATTTTTAATAGCATATTCCTTCCCTGGGCTAGGAAAGGTAATATAGTATTTTTATTTCAGTTGTCTCTTGCTGAGCTGCACAAAAAGAGGAAGTCAAAAACTATTTTTTCTAAAGTAAAAGTAAATGAGAGATGTTAACATTATTCATTAAAAAGTTTTATCACCTATTCAGTTAAATACAGGCAGCATTCTGAAAGATTATTCACAGATAATTGACTGAGAATTTCCTTTTTTTTTTTTTTTAAAGACAGAGTCTCAACTTTAAGGGCTGCCACAGCTCACAGCAACTTCCTACTCCTGGGCCCAGACGATTCTCTTGCCTCAGCCTCCCGAGTAGCTGGAACTACAAAGCCCAGCTATTTTTCTGTTTCGTAGTTGTGCTGAGACCGGGTTTGAACCCACCACCTTTGGTATATGGGGCCAGTGCTCTATGCACTGAGCCACAGGTGCCATCTGAGAATTTCCAGTTTTTAAGTAACTCCAAAAGCTCTTAAAACTGCAAATACTATTCTAAGATCTCTCTCCCAGCTTCTCCTTTGAGAAACTATGAAATAACTACTTGATTTCTTTTTAATTTCCTTAATACAGCTAAAAGTAAACAATTTAATCAAAAAGCATATCCCAGTGTTAACTTCAAATTAGCAAAAAATTTTATTCCAGTAAATCTCTCAACCTTTCATAACAAAAATACTTGTAATATAGTATGAATGCCAGCAAAAAATGCATAATGAAAATATGCTTCCTAGTCTATTATTAAATAATTATACTCAACTCTCCATAACTAACCTGGGCTGATAAACCCCTAAATCTATATCAAAGTTAATTACTTCTGGAAACTACCTAAAAAGCATAAAATGACCTTCTTCTCTACTCACATACAAACAATAGCATCGTAATTATTATACACAAAAATACACCATCAGGCCAGAAGAACACAGTGCCAAAATTAAACCACCACCAAAATACAGTTAGTTGCCTGCAACTAACGGGCAACTGCTCAAAATAAAGCTTTCACGTTAAGAGAAAGCATACTTTTGTATTTAAAATCACAATGAGACATTTTTCAAATGGAAAACAGAGTTTCACAAAAAAAGGAATTGAAAAAAAGAAGACTGCCTCCAAAGTCTAATTTGGTGGCCAACGACCTCTCGGCGGAACTCGAGGCCCCTGGCCTCAGCCCGCAACCCGTCAGGGCTGAGGAAGTGAGGAGCGCCCCGGGGACAGGGGCCTGGGCAGCCACGTCGCCCCACTCACCCCAGCGGGCGGCGGGAACGAGGCAGAGGGGGGCACGACATTCGTGCCCACGGCCTGGCCCTGGGCCGGCCGCAGGGACCCCGGGGCCTCAGGGGTAGGGGCCAGCCCCTCTCCCAGACCCTCGGGGTCTACTCACTCCGCAAGTGGCCAGCAAGAAAGCCATTCGCCGAGGCCCCCGCCCCGGGCCTCCAGCGGAGGGAGGGAGCCGGGGGCTGCTCCCGACTACCCCTTTTTCCTTATCCCCTCGATCGGATCCCCGGGCTGCAGCGCAGGCGGTCCACACAGAGGCTCAGCCCGTCCCCCGGGACGCCCCCTTCACCACTACCTCTGCTCGCTCCCCGCCCCGCCCCGGAGACCGCCCCGATTGGCTGGCTCTGCCGGCTCCGGCAAAGAGACCCCTGGCGATTGGCCATGGGTCACCTGCTGTCGGGAGGTGAGCGGCTGGCGATTGGCGGTTGGATCGGTTTGGGGGCGGGGAGGCGGGCGGGAGCTAGCGCCAGCTGGAGGGGCGGGAAGCCGCGGGCTGCGTCCCCGGGGTCGGGCCGCCGGGGCCCCCGCCCAGCTCCGTCGGCCCCCCTTGAGGGGTGCCCGTCGGGACTGGCGGCCTCCACCGCGGCAGCGCCACCCCCGCGAGGGGGGGTTGTCGCTCGAGGGAGCGCAGCTTGGGGCTCCAGCCTCTGGGACTCCCCATTGGGTGGCGCCTGGAGAAGAACCCGGTCAGGACCGTAAACGTGCTTCAGCGACAACCCCCGGCTTCCACGGCAGCCCAGAAGTTTCATCCTGATGACTAATTTTGCTTACTTCCAGAAAGTTGTTTGTGTCGCGTGGAGGGGAGGAGGAGATACTATATAAATAAACAAAAGCGATGGGTGCCTAAGTTTCATTTTATTAACACAGTGAGACATCGTAGGCCTGCTGTTGCGCCACAGCTCCATAAGGAGTGTAGGTGGCTTGTGAAGGTTCTTCGGGAATCCGAAAGTAGTAAACTTCAAATTGTAACAAAAGTTTGGACTTAGGAGACTTCAACAGAGACTCACAGACAAAATGATTAACTTACTGATCTGGAAGACAGTTTCCATTTTTGCTCTTGTTATTTTTAGGGTTATTTATATACCTATTCTTCCTTTCAGAACTCTACTAAACTCCTAAAATTCCAATTACTTTTTGTATTTTTATAGCTCTACTGGTACCCCCTATACCACCGCAAAGAGCTCAACACTTGCTGAGTAAGTGAGCTAAACTTCGGGGCTCAGTGTCTTGATACCTTCGATTTGTTTTATGAAAACTGTTTCAAAATGCCTAATACCAAATGCACTCTCCTTCCCCCAGCCAGCTTTTTCAAAGCTGGGCCCTCTGCCAGGACTCCCTATCTCAGTAAATGAAACCACTACCATACTATGCCAATCATAAACCTACTGTCCTCCTAGACGCCTCCCCCACTCCACATTCAGACTATCAAGTTTTGTCATTCTTTCATCCTAAATACACTTTTTTTTTCTGTAACTACATTCTTAATTCTATCCATCTCTATCATTACAGGTACTGGCCCTTTGGAAGAAACTTATTAAAGCCTTCCTAAAACTACCTTAACTCCTCCAATTCATTCTCAACATTCTATGTATAAAGAGAGAGGTGGGTTTCTAGGAAACAACTTCATCACCCTTTCAACCCCAAATGGCCCACAGCCAACCAAAAAACTACTACTTACCCTTGCACTTAGCATACATCTCAATAGTCAACCATGGCCTGTAAGGTTTAGCCCTACCTACTCCTTAACTCTATCTTTTCCCTGACAATCCCTATTTGCTACTTTCTACACAAACAGCCTTTTCCAACCTCCTTTAATTTGCCAAGGACCTTCCATTCTCAGGGCCTTGGAGCATGCTGTTACTTCTGTCTTTTATACTGTCTCCTTTTAAACACCAATCTCCATGCTTCACGTAATTTACTTCTAACCATCATTTCATCCCTGTCAATGTCAACTCTTCCTACTCTACGTTGTCACAGTCTCTGTCACTCTCCTTTGTGGAACTTATCACAGCTATAATTTACATTTGAGTTATTCCTTTTTTTTTTTTTTAAGAGATGGGGTATCCCACTATGTTGCCCAGGCTAGACTTCTCAAACTCCTGCACTTAAGTAACCTCTTCCCTCCTCTTGAGTAGCAGGGACAATATGCACCTCCAAGCTCTATCCAACATGCATTATTCTTCCTAATCACCTTTATTGAATCACAGTTTACATATGATAAATGCATCAATTTTAAATGTACAACGTGCTTTGACAAACTTATGCACAAATGTAACTTTCACAATTAAGAAATAGAGTAATTCCGTTACCTGAGAACTTCCTTCATGCCTCTTTATAGTCAATCCCACCAACCACTGCCCTGCTGTCTACTGTGTTATTCTTTGTTTAATGTTAATCTTCACCATTAGACTGTAAGCTTAATGAAGTGGGGATCTGATTCCGTTCATCAGTATTTAGCAGAATGCCTGGCACATATTAAGTGCTCAATAATGGATTTCCTATGCTAATAGATTCTCAAAATAAACATCAATTTTCTAATAAACATCAAGAAACCATAAACAGTGATGTAGAAAAAAATAAATCAATGTTGCCAGATGGATATAATCAATGCCTAACTTTCACTAATAACGTTTAAAATTTTCCTTTAATATCTGCTTTTCTCATAGTTAATGTTATGCCTGGATAGCCCTAGAGACTTAATTCCATATTAGCTAATCAAACAGTTCTCTAGGCCAGAAAAAAATATTCTCTAATTCTATCTGTGCACTGTTCTGTTTGATCCTGTAAAAGACATAATATTTATATATTAAATAATCCTTGATTACCAGTTCGTTCATGTGTTATATCTGATCTTGCCAATTATACAGAAAGATCCATGAGGTCAAGAATGTTGTACTTAGTGCCTAGGAAAGTGTTAGACTTTGTGCCGTTGCATCACAGCTCACAACAACCTCCAACTCCTGGGCTTCAGTGATTCTCATGCTTTCGCCTCCCAAGTAGCTGGGATTACAGGCACCGGCCACAACACCCGGCATTTTTTGGTTGCAGCCGTCATTGTTGTTTGGCGGGCCCGGGCTGGATTCGAACCTGCCAGCTCAGGTGTATGTGGCTGGCACCTTAGCCGATTGAGCCACAGGCGCCGAGCCGATAGTATTAGACTTTTTAAAATAAGTGTCCTCTCAATCTCCCATCACCATCATTGGAGGTCTGTAGTTTCAAAATCTAAAGCATCATCACTTTTGACAGTACAGTGAAAATTTAGTGAACTCAATTATCATTAGTTTTTATTGATAGATGAATAAAATTAAGGATAAAGACGTTAAGGAATATGAGCTATGATAAGTTTTCCTTAGTTGTATGTAAAAAAAACCCTTATGTACATATGTAAGATACATATATGTACATACATCTTACAAAGCAAAGTTACCCATATGGTGCCAAGAAGCTATAACCAAATTCAACAACTCAAACCTTGTTAAAGAAATCTACAAATTGTTTCAAAAGAAAGTTAGGTGACTAATCCCTAAAACTCATATGACAAGTGATTTCCAACCTATGAATCAGAAGTGTCTTTAATGCTTTTATTTCAACTGTATGGAGTGGTTAAATTTTTGTGATGTGTGTTCAGGATAAAAAAATAGGCTATGATAACTAAGAAGCACAAAAAGCAAAATAAAACACAAATGAGGTTCAGGGGATCATTAAAATGACAAGAAGTCTGTTAAGAAAAAAACAGGCTATAACTATTATCTATTAAGATGTAAAGGCTCGGCTCAGCGCCTGTGGCTCAGCGGGCTGAAGCGCCAGCCACGTACACCTGAGCTGCCGGGTTCGAATCCAGCCCGGGCCCGCCAAACAACAATGATGGCTGCAACCAAAAAATGGCCGGGCGTTGTGGCGGGCACCTGTAGTCCCAGCTACTTGGGAGGCGGAGGCAGGAGACTCGCTTGAGCCCAGGAATTAGAGTGCCACAGCACTCTATCCAGGGTGACAGCTTGAGGCTCTGT